>PVIJ01004052.1:60466-92527 GCA_004024925.1 Scalopus aquaticus | reverse complement strand
TCTAAGCCCGCCCTTGTGCTGGTCCCAACTAGAAGCTGAGGTCGGCGAGTCAAGGGCTGAGAAGTCGGGCACTGCTCCTCCTGCCCCCCGGCCCCATCTGGGCCCCGACGCCACTGCACACCCCACAGCGGCAGGCCCAGCCCGTCACCCCCATGCTGCTCTTTATTTCCACGCAGAGATGGGAAATCGCGTTTGCACCGTGACCCCCTCGCTCCTGTCTCCCTGGCCAGCCCCTCATATGTGCATCAGGAAAGGCCTCTCGCTACCAGGCGAGTGAGAGGGTGGGGTTTGGGGTGGGGGGGCGTCCAGTGCACCAGGTGCAAGATTATGGGAGCTTGGCTGGTAGGTGTGGGGTGGTCACATACCTCAGAGGAGGCATGGACCTACACCCCAGATCATACACAATACAAAATAAAATGATCTCATGGCCAGGTTCCCTCCAAAGCAGCGCCCACGTGCTAAGTGTGGCTCCTAAGTCTACTGGGGGGCCAGTGTGAGGGGCACTGCCCTCCGTCCACTGCCCGGCTTCTGCGGGTACTTTACCAAGGGCCTCGAGGGGACACAGACCTTGTCATTCCTCTCCGAAACTCACAGAGCTTTTGCCCTTCAGGTACGGAGAACACCCGGATGACCGTGCCCTGGAACGGAAAGCAGGCGCTTACTGAGCGGCCTCACGGGGTGTGAGCTGGGCTCACGGGTGCAGAGCTCCAGGCCATCTTTGCTGGCCTCGACACCTTGCACACGGCCCCTGGAACGTGTCTGCCGCACTCGCGGTCCCCCAGGGCCTACCCTCTCGGGGCTAAGCCGTGCCGGCTTCCGCAGACCCCGCCCCCGCCTGTGAACTCTGTTTCTCGCAGCTCTGGGGATGAGCCTGGCCGGGCTGGCTGATTATTCCAGCAGAGCAGAGCAAAGCTGCTACGCCGGTGCCACGTCCACGGGAGGCAGCATCTCCCTGGAGAGGGTGCCGTGCGTCTCCCAGAGGGCGGGTTTTGTGCAGAGGGTGGCGCATCCTGTGTGGGGGCAAGGGGGCCTGGAGCGCTGGGTTCACGAACACCTCCAAACGCCACAACACGCTGGGGCCAGAAACTCGGGGGCCCCCCAGTCTCCCCATCGCATCCCTCTTGGGGCGGGAGGGCACTCACTTTCTTGGAAGCGCTGGCGAGTTTGGAGCCAGAGGAGTTGAAGGTGATGGCGGCCAGTGTCCCCTCGTGGGCGGCGATCGTGCAGACCATTTTCTGATGGTGGAAAGGGACAGGCGGTTCTGGCCTGGAGGGAGCTGGACTGCTTCTCCCTCTCCTCGCCCTTCTCCCCCGACACTCTCCCCTGTCCCTTTCCACGCGGATGCCTTTCTGGTGGGCGTGGATTCTGCTCCAGGAGCTGCTCTGCTTCGCGCCCTTTTCCTGCCAACTGCGCGCTCATGTGGAGTGACGCGTGGAGGGGGCACCTCAGGGCCCCCCCCATGGTCCTGCCAGGCTCAGAGCAGAGGACAGGAAATTTGCAACAGCTGCACCCCGTGGCACAGTGCAGCACCCCGCTTTCGGTCCAACAACTGGGCCCACAAGTTTGCACCGAGCTGCAGGTGCCCAGCCTGGCCTGGGCCGTTGCCTCTGCGTACGCTGACTGATGGCAGCAAAGGCAGAACAAGGTGCCCAGGGTTGCTTCTCCCACCCCACTTCACTGCTAGGGGGCCTGCTGGTCACACTGGCCAGCCATTGACCACACAGCGCGCCAGGTGGGCTGGGGCAGCAGAGTCAACGTTAACTTACCAGGGAGTGGCCGTCGTAGAGCACAATCTCTCCTGTCGTCAGGCTGCCGGGATAGGCCACGTAGGAATTGGAATGGTTGATAGAGAGCGCGCACAGACCTGGCAAAGAATAAACAGCAGGTGAAAAGCCTGGGGGCCGCAGGGCACAAGGTGCCTGGAAAGGGCATCTGAAAACAGTGCAGCTGCAGCGCCACCTACTGGCGAGGGAGGAGTGGCTTGGGGCGCTCTCCTAGAAGCTGCCGGGACAGAGGACAAGGGGAAACCTCCTGAGTGGACGCTGGCCGTGGCTGCTCCACAGCATTTAAACCCAGGGGTCTGAGACCACCTCTACCTCTCCAATTCCATCACTCTCTAGGGCTAAGTATCTACTAGAACTGAAATAAATCTCCCCGCTGCCACTGAAACACCACAGAGGATGCTTTAGCTTTCAGATGCTTTGACAACATCCTGGAAGAGTGAACAGCCAACCTAGTCACTGGACCATCGTACACCAATTTTATTTACAGGGAGACTTAACACTTTGTGTGCTGGTGCCCTTTAAATTTACCAACCCTTGGGGCCGGCCATTTTCTGTGCCACCACATGAATGGTATATGCATTCAATAAAACACACACAACTCCTGAACTACTGGATATTAAAAAAAACTGTAATATCGCTCATAAAACACCTTACACTTTCACTAAAACAATGCGTAAAGCTTCTAGACTGAGTACGATCAAAGAAATAGCTCCTGATAGTTCCAGATAAATCCACCGTGGCGTGAAAAACCGGAGACCAGATGAACACGTATTAATACGTGAGAGGCCACCTGATACTGGTGACAAAAACACGTACTAATACGTGGGCAGACCACAAAGTGTTAAGCGGAGGCAAATCCTAATAGTGTCAAAGTGAAGGATCTTCACAAGCATGGCCTCGATCAGTGAAGGTGTGTGTGGTAGAGGTGAAGTCAAGGAATTTCAGAAACAAAAGCATAATCAGAAGAGGAATTTCCAGACAGGGCATGAGCGGTAGCCTTTAAAAAAAAAGGGGGGTGGGTGGGTGACTGACATCTTTGTTCCAAGCTGGCATGCCGAATGGGTTTCTTATAGAAGTATAAGAAAACCTGCATCAAGCTAAACTGTGTGCCTTCCCTCATTCACTGGGGGGCGAGAGCAGTCAAAAAAAAAAAAAAATAGAACACCGAGAACTGGACAGTCCACCCTCCGCTCTGGCCTAGCTGAGGGCCCGGCGGTGGCTGTGCTGCCACGTGCCATGCAGGAGGAAGGTGGCTGGGCCCCCCGGTACGTGCCCTGCGGCCCCCACCTGCACAGTCACTCCTGGACTGGCTCACACCTCCCCAGTTTTGCTCTGGGAACCCCAGGTCGCCATTTCCTCTGGGCTCTTTGCGATCCAAGAGCAGCCCGGCAGGCAGAGGCGTTCTGGTTTCCTGAAACTGCGGAAGAAGGGCCGCCCGGAGGCCAGGCTGGTTGGCACAGTGGCTCCCGTAGGGGCCGTTGCAGAGAAGATGTGAGGACAGAAGGTGGCGAGTGTGGAAGGACGTGAGCACAAACCAGAGTCAAGACCCGCGTGGGCGGTGCAGGTGTGGCCGAAGGCGTCCGAGCGCCTAGGCTGAAGAGCGCAGTGCTGATAGAAACGGGCAGATGTCACTTGGCGCCCACCAGGGAGGCCAGGATGAAAAGGACAGGTAATTGGCGCCCGCCTGCACCCTGCGGAGAAGGAGCCGGGTGTGGGGTGGTCTTTGGGATGCGGCCTGGCATTTCCCTGAGCGCTTAACAGAATCGCCAGGGGTGGCCTCCCAGGTACACACCAGGAGAAACGACGGCACAGACGCATGGAAGCTGCGTGTGAGGTTCACAGCTACGTTATCCGTAAGTGAAAGGAAGCAGCAGCCCAAATGTCTATCAGAGGATGCCTGGATAAATAAAAGCGGGCCTTTATTCATTTCACTTAGTGGACAAGGAGAAACGACGTGCTGACACCGCAGCGTGAGCTGTGAAGGGCGCTGCTGAGGGGAGAAGCTCGTCCCAGAAGATCGCACACTGCGCATGTGCCACTTACAGGAAGGGCCCAGAATGGAGTCAGAGAGGATGAGGGCCTGCCCGGGGCTGGGGACTCGGGGGGTGGCTAAGAGGTACGGGGCTTCCTTTCGGGTGATGAAAACATACTTAAATTGGATGTCGTGATGGCTAGTTACCACTCTGAATATAATAAAAGCTACTTAATTGTGCTCTTTAAATGGATAATTATCTGTAGGGCCTATGGACTGTGTATCAGTACAGCTGTTACAGAAATCAAAGGGCAGTGTCTTAAGAATATTTATCGGGTAGCGACGGGCAGAGGACGTGGGTTCGAGCCCAGTGTCCACTGTGTGACTCTGGCTGAGCTATTTGCGGCCCCTCCCATCTATCTGTGAAATGGGGTGAGGGGGGATGTGGTGACGGAGGGTTCTCTCCAGCTTTCACATTCCAACACCAAGCCTTCGTCTCTCTACTTCCTCCATCTGAAAATACCAGGGCCCGGCTCTGTGGCAGGGAGGTGAGAAGGTCTTTGGGCAGAAGCCTGGGACACATACTTCCAGTTGGGAGTTTTATATCACAATGGAAGTATCTCAAGAAGGAAGATGGGCCAACTTCCTCAGCTCACACTGAACTTTCTGTAGCTAATGGAGAGAGAGATGAACTCGTGTCCAACAGGAAAGGGCAGAGGATGAGGGTGAGGGCAGGTCCAAGCTGACCCACTCATCTGATGGGGTCACCTCTGGGTTTGCACCGGCCTGTCTGGATTTAGACAAGGGGTCTTGCACACTGAGCCCTGCAGACTCTGAGGCCCTGAATATTTTCCTTTGATTTCCTATGGAAATCAAGAAAGTAAATCTCAACAAATCCAACTGGTGATAAGAATGCATCTTTATTTCTTGCGAAGCCTCCTTTAGGTTTCGATACTACCATTCTGCACGTCACACTCAGCTTTTTTTGGCTTGGAATGCGCTTTTTATACAATATTATAGAATAATGTAAATGATGGTAGGCCTCCCTGGTGGCACAACAGTTTAAGTCTCAGAACTATGAAGCTGCAGCACAAGTTCAATCCCCGGCCAGGGAGCTGACCTACATGGCACAGCAGACCTCTCCTGTCTCACCTGCTGCTCCCCTCAGCAGTGTGTTTCAGTGAATCCCCCTGTTCTGCTCCCTGCTCTGTTTCTGGTGAATCCTCTCACCCTCCCCCACACTTCTAGCCTGCACCCCAGTTCTTGTATGCATAAATAAATCAATCTTTAAGAAAAATATATAAATGATGGTGTCAAAAATTTGCAGAGCCCAGAAAATATAAAGAAAGAGAAGATACTATGTGAACCCCCTTATATTGGGTTAGAGTAGCCAAATTAAAAAAGAGATAGAGAAAAAAACCTCTCATCATTCTAAAACCCAGAGCTTTTCACTGTTCTCAATATTTAAGCTATATTTGCTTCCATGATTTGTCCATGCAGGAGCTAGGTTTTGGTGTGGTTTGGGGGCTGGGTTTCGGCTTGACACATTCTTATGAATCACTGTCAGCTGTAGTTTCACTGCAGTCCTTTGGCTGTGATTCTTTTACAGCTGGAAAGGAAGGTCTGCTATTAGTTCAGGAACCTGTGGCATCATCGACTGGAATTAGAAGGGAGTACACGTCAGGCTGAGAGCAAGTTAACTGTGATGTATGAAGTGCGGGTCCCTCTGGGTGGATGAGTGTCTCAGGATCTACTTTCCAGTTCTCAAAAATAGAAGACTCTGTACTTGCAGATGCTCGAAGCTACCGCAGATGAGAGCCAGGCACCCCACCCGCAGCCCTGTTTCAGAGAGAGCACTCTGTGGGGACTGCTGCTGTGTGGGGGAGACTGCTCCGCCCTCTCCAAGGGTGTGTGCTCCCTGGCACACCGACTTGATTTCTGCGGCTGTGGAACTTGTATGGAGATTTCCGCCCTCAGCTGCTTGGTGCAGAGACCGCTGGGCTAGCAGGAAATTAACTTCGAGAGCTGTCTGGCCAAACCCGTCAAAGGAAACAGCCTGCAGTCTTTGACACAACAGGAATGGGCAGGACACAAACACAGACAAAAGGAAGGAAATTTCCAGCCACATGAGATGCTGAGCTCAAAGCAGTGGTGGAAACTCTGCATTATAACTCAGCTGCCGGTCACCGGGCCACAGACATTTAGAATGTGTGCGCTGACTAGACCGGTGGCTGTCCCTCTGGCAGCCCATCGTGGCTTCAGAAAACCAAGAGCCGCTGTCTGGTGTCTCTTTTCTTTCTGGAAGTAATGAGAATGAGAACAAACGGGGGGCCTCCCTGGGGGTGCAGGGGTTAAGTCTCAGCCTGTGAAGCTATCAGCAGCCACTGCAGCATGAGTTCGATTCCCGGCCAGGGAGCTTCCCACATGGCGCAGCAGACCTCTCCTGTCTCCCGCCTGCTCCCCTCAGCAGTGTACTTCAGTAGAGCTGCCTGTTCTGCTCCCCACTCTGTCTCTGGTGAATCCTCTCACCCCCCCGCACCTCTGTCCGTATCCCAGTTTTTATATGCGTAATTAAATAAATCTTTTTTTAAAAAATGAGAACCAACAGGAGAGCCCAGGCCTCCGAGGACTTCGTTTCCATGGTCTGGGGCGCTCAGAGTCTCGGGGTGCTTGAGCGAAGAGCTGGTCGTGTCACCAGGGGGCGGCTTCAGCACTCCGGGGGTGGTGAGTGACCGCCCACCCGGGCGTGGCTATGGCTGTGCACACACTCCCGGCGCCAGCCAGTCCTCCCAGTGGTAACTCCGTGGAGTGAAAATTATCATTTCTCTTTCTCTAGGAAGAAATGGCGCTCAGGCGAAGCTGAGAGGTCCGTCCGTGAACCACTGGAGGGCTTGAAGGGGTCTTGGGCTGTCTCCGCCGAGAGCACCAAAGGTGGGAGAAGACACGGTTTGGTCTTTCGGAAGCGAATGTTCCGTGTACCCGAGGCCACTTGTGCTGTGTGTCTGAGACAGAGAAAGCACCTCCGCTCCTTCTCATTTTTCTCGAGGTAACAGTTATTGCCTTTACAAATAACACTTTCTCGCTCACGTAGAACACTTTTAAACCCTCTCTTCCTTCTGTTTAAATTGGGAGGCAACACATGAGTTTGCTGAGCTAAGAAAAACAACTCTATTTGCTCAAATGAAGAGAGCTGGAGAGAAGCTTAGCTTCCAGAGGGGGAACAGGCTCAATGCCCAGGGCCGGCAGCACTGTCCTGCCTGAGCAACCTCATGTGACCATGGGCACGAGGGCCCCCTGCTGGAGAGGGTGCTTGCTGCGTCCAGCTCCCCTCTTTTCAAAGCAGCTGAGAGCCAATGGCAGCTGGTACCTTTCTCCCCTGGAGTGTCCCCTGCCCACATGCGTCTGGGTTAGGCTTAGGCCACCCTGCCCCTTCCGCTGGGTTTCGAGGCCTCAGCAGCGGTCTGCCCCTCAGAACATGCCACGGGCAAGTCAGGAGAGGTTTGCTGCGCCATGTGAGAAGCTCCCTGGCTCCTCATACTACAGTGGCTGCAGATAGCTTCATAGGCTGAGACTCAACCCCTTGTGCCACCAGGGAGGCCTCACGGCTGAATTCTTAAACATGGAAGTCAACAGCCAAGGGCCTTCTCTATATTGTTGGGATGAAGAGAAGGAAAGAGGCAGAGGGGATATTTACCGCGCGGCAGACCGTAGGAGGTCACTTTGAGAGCCACTACCTCATTTAATGCTCAGCTGGTTCCGGGACGTGGGTGTTATTACCCCACTTTACAGATAAGGAAGCTGAGGCCCCAAGAGGCTTAGGTGACTTGGTAAAAGGTGAAAGATTTATACGATCTGAAGAGAAATCAGAGCGTGAGTCTAGGTGACTTGGGTTGGACCAACCTGATCTTGAAACTCACTGAGAGTCAAAACTTCGGAATCTACAGTCAACTGAAGCAGACACGAAGCTGGAATATCATCTTAACCTGAGTCATCAGGTGCCCAATTGTCTGAGCGTGAGGCCCACCTGGCCCCGCGCCCACAGAAGGACTTCTTTCTCCTTCATTTCTAGCCCGGCGGATTCATAAAACATCGTCATACGATACTTCACTCTAACAAACCCAAATTGTTCCTGTTTGTAATTGGGTAGTGTGTCAACAATGCTGCTCCTTAAGAAGTGGGTCAAGTCCACCAGCCCAGCACACCACCGGAGTAGAGCGAGCGCTCTGGAGGTGATAAAGCACGTTCTTTTTTTTTTTTTTTTTTTTAAAGATTTATCCATTCATACACACAAGCTGGGGTACAGCCCAGAGGTGTGGGGCGGTGAGAGGGTTCACCAGAGACAGAGCGGGGAGCAGAACAGGCAGATCAGAAATACACTGCTGAACAGCGGGCAAGGCAGGAGAGGTCTGCCACGCCATGTGGGATTCTCCCTGGCTGGGCGCTGAACCCGCATTGCGCGCCGCCGACAGCTCCACAGCGCAGCGCTCAACCGCTGCGCCACCAGGGAGGCCCGATAAAGCACATTCTTAACGGTCCTGACGGTCTTTCTCCTAGCTCCGTGGACAGGCCAACTCAAAGCCTGCTTCGAATCACCACACTCCGTGCTGAATGAGCCCAGAAAGTTACGGGGGAGCACTTTTCGATCTCAGCTGCAAGAGTCTCCCACATGTGCACTTTCCATGCCTCAACAAACTTGCCAAGGATGGGTCCCAGGAGAAGGGGGGCCACGCAGCCCTCCCCAGCACAGCCTAACACTATTCAGTGCCAGCTTTGCGGCACAAAGCAAAACCACAGAGACGGACCCAGCACAAACGCTGTTGCGGGTTGTTGCTTCAGGTGGAAACACAGCCTGTGAAGGGAGCACCAGGGAGGGACTGGAGGTAGTTGTTGCATTTCGGGGCTCACCTGTTGGGTTTGCGGGGACCTCCAGGATGGTCTTCAGCAGCTTCATGTCTTTGATGTTGTGGATGTAGATGGACTCCTCCAGGCACACCAGTAGTCTCTGCAACGACACACGTGTCACCGTCGCCGCTGCCGCCACGGGGCGGGGGGTGGGGCGGGGCGGGGTGCACGGGAGACACCTGTCAGTGAGGCCTAACGAGTCTAAGCCTAAAGGGGAAAGAATTTTGAGGATTAATTTGGAGATCACGCTCAGGTTTGCACACAGGAGTGCAACACAAGGACATCATTATTCACCTGAATGGAAGTTTAAGGCTCAGATCTTAAGAAATTTCATTTAAAAATAGAGATTTGGGGGTACTTCTCCCTCTTCTGAAAACAGGGATTCCTGAACATTTCCTGACCAGACCCCCTTTGGCATTTAAGACAATTTCAGGTAACCCTTCAGCTCTTACTTCACCCCACAGGCTCCCTTTTGATGTTCCTAACAAGGGCGTGGCTTTCTCTGCTCCCTCTGAGCCATCGGGCTGGTGTTCCCCTTTCCCAGCTGTAACTTCTCTCCACTCAACGCTCCTCCAGCCCTAGGAGGGGGAACTGGAGACGTCCTAGGCCCTCAGGAGAACACAGTTCCCCAGCCTGGAGCCCCCGGCGCCCCCACCCCCATACTGGGATCCTCCCCCGGGGCCCCTGGGCCCTCTCCTCTCCCAGTGAAAGGGGTCAGCTTTAGAGCCGCTTCCCAATGCCTCTGCTCGCTACCAAGGGAAAAGGGGGTCCATTCAGTTTTGGGCGTGGAAAGGAACAGATGCTCAGCTCGGCGCAAGTGCAGATGCTGGGTGCTGGGGGGGCGGGGTGTTGGGTCCCGCAGCGCCTCGCTCTGAGCCTTCGCCTGCCAGCTCTGCACCCGCCTGATTCCAGACCAGTGGTTCTCAGACTCCGACCAGCTCCGGAGCCCCAAAAGGGCAGGTGCTCTGGCCCCTGGGATCGCCCTGCAGATTCCGGTTGGGGAGGACTTTCCCCGAGTACGCAGGGGATTCTGGAGCACCAGGCCCTTTTATCCCGAGGAACACCATTTAGAAATGCTCCAAATATAACCCAAAAAACCTACAGGCTCTCCTCTGGGAAAAGCCTGCTCTATTGTCTTCCCAGTAAGACTCCGTGCGCCTAGGAGACCGCCCCTGGAACCCAGCAGAAAGATAAAAGTGAAACAGCTTTCTCCATTTTAATGAAGGCTCCTTGGCCACAGGTCTGAAGCCACGTGTTGAGGCGTAAAAACATTCTAACAGGGTCTCAAAATTGAGGACAAATATGAGTGTTTCTCCAAGGAACGTATATTCTCTGATTTACCAGATCACTTTGCCTTTTGCCAACACTTACTCTGGTTTGGACGAGCTTAGTCTATGCTTCTTGACAGTCTTAGGTTTCTGATATCCTCTCGTGCCCCCTGCCAGCCTCACACCCAGTTCCCGGCCCCCAACATTCTCTCTGGCAAGTACCGCACGGATCTAGCCCCTCTGGCCTCATCTGCATCCTCCCCCAGCTCTAACAGCCCATCTGCTCTGGGGGTCACTCAACAGAATTTCAGGTCATCCCCAAGCTGTCTTCAGGCAGGAAAGGGAGGGAGGATGCCCTTCCCCTTCCGGTCAAGTGTGCAGGCTTCTCAGCAACATGTGCCCAGTGCTTCCTGGGACCCGGTCTCAGAAGAGCCGTGGACTTGCCTTCACGGGGCCCATTCCCTGTCTTTCTGTCTCTCATCTGCTTTCCTAGGCTTTATTTAAACTCCTTTTATCCATTAAAGGAAAACATTAATAGTGTCTGTCCTCAAGCACTGGAGCGGTAGTTAAGCTTTAGAGGCCTAGATTCCATCCACCTCCACGTGGATAAGGGCCCTCAGGCAGATGACTAAAGTCTGTGAACGGTGACGTGTTCAAATACATTTGGCTTATTGTTGTTATTCCATAAACTCAATTTCCTTGATTAAATACAAGGGAAGAAGATCAACCCCCAAAGAAAAATATCAATTACTAAGTATTCTTCCTTCCTATATATTTAAAGGAAAATAGGGCTTGTCTTTCTTCATAACTCCTTGCACAAATCTCTCACTTTTTCCTGCTTTTCTAAAAGGAACTGAGCACAGGAGGCGCCCTTGAAGCAGGGACAAGAGGAATTCTGAGTTGCCTGCTGCCTCTTTGCTTCCTCCAGAGGGCGGCAGACAGCCTGGGCCTCAGAACCCCAGTTGTGGCACCCAGGGGCTACTCTGGTTGCCTAAACCAAAAGTAGTTAAGGTTCAAACCTGAATCTTTTAAGGAAAGCCAACTCCAACAATTTTCAACCTTGTTTCAAATCACCTTCTTAGAAGACATGCCAAAGGAATGCGGTTACCTCTGGGTCCCGATTAGCTTTGCTGTTCATGGCTGGGTAGTTCTTGGGGCATTGGTGGCCTTTGGCAGACGGGAGATGCGAACCTTAAGTTAAATGTTCTATTGGGGGAAGGGTGGCCTCTAAAGGTTAACAGGTTCTAACACTGGGCTAATCCGTCCTTGTCCTTTAACAGTGGAATCCGGACAAAAAGGGGGGGATCCACGACCGCAGCCCCAGACTAGTGAAGAGTGGAGCTGAGAGTCGAGAGAAGACTCAGGGAAGCTGGGCAAGAGACTTGGGGAACTACGGAACAGAGACACATGAAGAAGGGTATGTTTAACACGCCCCAAAACATGGCGGCGAACAGATGCTAGGATCAGGCTCTCCCAAAAAAAAAAAATCGATTTATGGAAGAAGGGCATGCTTGTTTCTCAGCTTTGGACTTGTACTGGAGACATGGGTCACTCTGTGGAGAAACATGTACAGATGCTTGCAAGGGCCGTGGGTGAGAGACGGGGGCGGGGCGGACTGTGGCACCCGTGACCTTGTTTGCTTTGATTTTGTTTTCATCCCAGACTTGCCTGGCCCCTTCTACCCTTTCCCCTGGTTACCCTCCAGAGGGTGCCTTAGACTTAAGGCAAATTTTCAGGCCTCAGTGGTCCCGCTTTGGGCCAACCCTGTTTGGTGGGGCATTTACCCATGAGGGGATGGGTAACTGTCCGTGTTTCATTGTGAAACCGTTACCCTTTCTTCTCTCTCTATGCAAATTATTCTGTTAAAGTTCTTTTCCTTGAGAGGTCTTACACAATAAGCCTATGCTTTGTCTTTATGCAGCAGATGGAAAACCTGTTTAGAGCATGCAAGTTTGAGGGTCCTGGGGCACCCCTCAGTCTGCACTAACAGTTCCATTTGCTAATGAAACTATCAGAGCACAAGTGTGAGAGAAATGATACAAATACCATAGATTCTATTTACAGGTTCTGTTCTTTATAGAACATTTGTCTCAACAGTCTTAAAAAGACCATCAAGGGCTCGAAAGGAAAAAGATACTCAGCACTCGTATTGGCTAGTACTAAAGACAAAGATAGAAAGTCCTGCGGTGAAATTTAGGGTGCTACCAACAGATTTCAGAGGCAGCCCTCAAGCCAGGAATTGTGCTTAGAGGCTTCCAAACATAGAACTCTCCAACTGCACTGCCTCCCTTGCCAAGAAGCTGGGTTCATTTCTCCTTCACTCCTGCTACTCCTCCCTTGAAAATCCCCAGCATCTGTTTCTCAGGCTATTTTCCACCACTCTGCTTTACACAGTCTTAAGTGGATATTCAATCAAATAGTTGATCGAGTCAAAGAAACAATCTCTTCTTTCTCATAACTTAAGAAAGCTTCGTTTGCTAAAAGAAGAAAAAAAGACTCAGCACTTACAAGTTTAAAAGAAACAAAGAAAGAAGAAAATACTGCCCCCAGGGAGGTGAGGCGCTCCACCTTCCTGGGAATATTTCATTGAATAGCTAGATCTGTGGGGTCACATCAAAGATCTGTTTGCTTATTTAGGAAACAGACACTCAGGAAGCAGATACTTGTCAAACAGTTTCTCCCAGGCTCTGACTTTCCTATTGGGTCTTACAGAACAGAACCGGCACCCTCCCTGTCTGCATAGGATTTAAAATCTCAAAGTTTTCAAGGGAAACTCTGCTAAGATCCTCAATGTTTATTGAGCAAGAGCTTCTATTTTGAAAGAGAATAGACTGCATATTTGAGATAAGAATAATCCTTCAAAAAAGAAAACACCACAAGAACAAATTCTGCCAGGGTTAGCTGGGAACAAGCGAGGTAGGAGCCTGACGCTGAGCCGCTGGCCTGCTGAGAGCCCAGAGGAGGGCAGGAGAAGGCTGGATTCACCCACGGGCTCTGCACTAACGCACTAACACGGGAGGACCAGGCTTAGTCCTCAGGAGGTTTGTTCTCCAGGCATTACCATCAGCTCAGAAGACAGTCCCAGAGCCACAGTGTGGCCCAGCCTGCACCCCGGGGGAGAGGCCCACCTAGCCAGTGGACACTATTCCAGAAAGAATACGGGAGGACACATCAGTGAAACAAGTGCCTGGCGTAGCCTCTCTTCACCATGCCCCATAACCCTAGGCCTGAGAATTCAAGCCCCTTTTCGAATGAGTCTGATGCAGGTGCGGGCCAGCGGCGCAAGGGCACGCGTCTGACTGCAGGTCAGAATCCATGGAAAGCTGGCTTTAGAGACACCGCTCTCGAAAGATATTCACCCTTTTCTTTGGCTCCAATTAGCAGAAGCCTGGCACCCCAAAGGGATCCCCAATTACCTGCCGGTTCAGCCTTATGGACAAGATGTTGCTGGAGTAGCTGTAGTTACAGATCTCCGTGCCTTTCTTGAAGTGGTAAACGTTCATCTGCCGGGGCTTGGTGTGGCTGACCACGACCACCAGGCTGCTGGAGAAGAGGCGCTCCACGATGTACACGTCCGGGATTTCATCTGGGGGAGGTGACGCGGGTCACGCACAGGCCGCCGGCTCTCTGGGTCTTGCTGACGGCACGCCCCCTGCCAGCAGCGCTCAGAGACTTTTTTCTCATGGTTCCTCAGGCAGCAGTACTCAAGCCCTTTCAAGTATTACTCAAGTAGAGAAAACACCAGTGGCCAGAACACAAAGTCAGGGTTCCCCAGCTCCTAGGAGGCACTCTGCTGGGTGGAACCCCCACTCCAGGGTGCTGCTAGCGCTGTCAACTCTGTTGAGGACAATCTCGGTCTACTTTCTCCCTGCGAGAGGTGTCAAAGGTATGACGAGTGGTGGGAGCCTGTTTTCAGGACTCTCGTGGGTGCTGTTGCTAAGAGAGGTGCCGCCTTGGAGAGGGGCGTGGTAGTTAGACCTGCCCCCTCCCCATCTGGCTGTGCTCTCCGTAACCCCCTTCCTGTTGAAGACAACCTGGACATCAGTATTAAGACCAGGGCAGCTCAGGAGAAAGATAATCAGTGAAGTTCCAAGCACCTACAAAGCAGGTTGAGGCCTGGGGCCTGCTGAGAACCTTCTTTTCACATGCTTGCCATTCTGGTGCTTGGGAACAGCACGGGGGCAGAAACAGAGGAAAATATTCACCAAGATGGTATCATAAAAAGAGTATCTTACAAGTAAATTAGGAGCCCAATATGTCATTTATCAAACCATTTCTCTCCAGGAAATCCAAAGACTGTGTATTGGTCACTGTTAGGGTTTATGATGGTATAACTTACTGCTTATTCTGAGAAAACAAGAGGGTCACATTCCTAAGCTAGAAGTGTTTTAACATCTTTGAGATGGGCTACACCACTAGGAGGATACTGCTCTGTTACAACAAAGAAAATATTCCCACGACTAAACAAAGATTACCCATTTTTTACAGTGCCATGATAATGGCCAAAGGGGAAAAAAATCATGAATCACCTTTTGGTTTGATGACTGCGTGTGTCCCTTCATAAAGAAGTGTCAACAGTATGATTTCAGACAAAGAATGTCTTGATATCAAAAGAAAATGCTACCTAAGCTATTGCCAAATCTTACAGAGTGCTTCGTTGCAGTTTTGAAGAGCAAGTGGAGACAATGATTTTATATTGAATCTGAAAGATACACCACACGTTGGAAGGTTTAGGGAGGGAAGGCAGATGCTCAGGAAAGATTAAAGTCGAGAGGGAGGATTTGGTGTCCTGAAGACCTCACACACACACTTACTGCTTCCATGGACTTGGTCCAGATGCTCCACAGAACTCAGAGAAAACAGCTTATAACCGGCTTTGGTTCCAATCGCTAGGGACCTGTGAAAGACAGCAGCAATGTGGGAAGGACAAGGGCTGTATTCCCATGGCAGATCTGCCTGAAGACAGACACACCCAGCCCCCAGCCTCATGGCGGGGACACATAAATGCACATCCTCAGGTGCTTAGCTACCTGGATGCGTGCCCTGCGGGTGGAGGCGAAAGGTTGAGACCACTACTCATGCACCTATGAAATGGTTAAGCCTCTGTAGGCCATGACATCCTATAGCTCAGTAGCTCGCCTGCCTGGATGTACATTAAACTCACTTGAGAAGCTTTTTAAAAATTACGGATGACTAGCTTTCTATTTCATTGGATTGCCTTTAACATCATGTGGTCTGATGTCAGCCAGGGTTGAGAAATGCGCTTTATACTGTGTTCCACCAAGCAAGCATCACAGCTAACAAAGCACACACCAAGGACACTCCGGAGCCCAGTGGACTGAAAAAAATCTTGTTTTCTCCATTTTTCATTTTTTAACCGACAGGTGAAGTCCGAGTGTGAACGCAGGTCTCCTCAGCCTCAGGATGAAAGCCAAGAGCCGATTTTGTTTGACAGCTGAGAATGCCCTCCCACTCTGTGCTCAACACCCAAGTCCTGAATTTCCTTTAGAAAATCTTACCTGGAGCACACTCAGAACAAGCAATCTGACCTGAGCCCTGAGAGATCAGAGCTGGAATGGACCTTACATTGGACCTCAGTGGGCCTAAAAACTAGCCCAACTTCCTTATTCCTTAATATTCCTTAGCTAGTAAACTAAATATCTGAAAAGGTGCATTTTCATTCTTCACAGGGAAGCATAGATTAAAATAAACAGCTTAAAGCTACAACCCTGGATGGCCATGCCTCTTGTTTGACAGACCTTAAAAAAGGTCACACGATATTCCTTGGATTTTTTTTTCTACCCAAACGTTTGTTCTTCCCTGTGACATGGGGCTAGGAGACTAAAATCAGGCTCTCATCGGCCTTGGTGCCCTCCAGAGGCTGAATGGGTGACCAGGTTTGCTGGCATCTGTATGAGGCCAGCAGTGCACTGGGTGACCACAAACACTTGCTGGAGAGCAAGCCAGCAGCATCTTCCAACATCAAAAAACTCTCCGTAACGATTACCATTTCTGGACTTTCTTCACATAAACGTTCCCACAAAAATAAAGATGCATTCAGTTGCAAGCTGCGGTTTTCAAGCTTGCGAGTAAGGAAAAAATGTTGTCACTAGAGTCTTATGATATTAACCAAAGAGGGAGCAATTTAAAGTCATTTTCAAACATCAGCCCTCCTTCTGCAGCAGAAAAGTTCTTCTGTTCCCCTAGAATATGGCAATGGGATCACTATTATGTTTTAAACCAAAGAGCTCAGTGGCCACAAAAGACTCTGAATTGAACATCAGGAATTTAGCCTAAAACCTTATTTTACCTTTAAAGCCTTTCTGTAGGAAAATATAGAGCAGCCTCACCATTTCTCATGGGAATAGTGTTTGGGACAAATCCATGTCACTAATCAAGTGAAAGGTGTACCCAGTGCCAAGCATGAAGTATGAGGAAAGGAGACTGGTAAAGGTTAGTTTGTCTTCACATACCTTCTCCCAGAAATACCAGAACCAACTGAGCCTGTGCGTACAGAAAGGGCTCCAGTGCTACTAAATGTATTTGGTAGGGGGCTGGACTTATTTTAAAATCCAGTGTCATACCCTTGGTGGCTGCGGGCAAGTGACCGTGAGAAAGACTTTTATTTATAGGCGAGACAGAGCTGCCCAGCAAGACGCTCATCCAAGAAAACAGAATTAACTGTAGGGACTAAGGACATTAACTTTCTAAGCACCCTACAGTTTGGAAATCACATTCCTACCGAATGACTACAGAAGCTAGGATTTATCAAAAGTTGACATCACTTAAAAAAAAAAGTAATAAACAATTTGACCAAGCTCAATTTAGAACATTTACTACCCAAAAGCAAACAAACTCCCCTCCTTAAACTGTGTTCAACTGGAAAGGAAAACACCAGGCATTTCAACAGCCATCCTCTTTTGCAAACTGTTTCTTACAAAACATCAGAATTGTATTTAGATCATCGTGTTTTGTAAAGTTGGGGTCTCAACTCAGGAAAACAATTCAGTGAGTCACAAACAGTGTTAAGAAAGTACCATCGAGGATAGCACATAATAAAGGTAAACCCCATTTTATGAATTGCTTTTCAGTGATATTACATGTAGATGGGTTTTGTAATCTATATTTCCTATTGGTGACTGTGGTCAAGAAAAGCTTGAAAGTCACTCATCTGAGCGAGCCGTCCGGCTACCCGATTACAGTTTTTTTTTTTTTTTGTTCAAACAAAGGCATATTGTTTATCATTGGGTGTTTTTAAACAGAAACACAAAGGGAGTAGAAGCCAGAGCTGCTTATGTACACGATGGCCTTAATTACACCACTGAATGTTCAATATTAGCACAGCCCAGTCATAGGCGGCCAAAGCACAAACCCCAAGCTGACTCCAAACAAGGAACACAACCCAAACTGGTACAGCAGGAAGTGGGAACCTGGGAAGCGGTCATCCCGCCTGATGCTCTGGATGCACATTCCAAAGAGATTATTCCCTAAGGCCGCCACCCCCCTCCCGCAGGCTTCTAACAATTCCAAGAGTGAAGGAAGCAGGCATTTGTTATTAAAGGACAGAATGCCTGAGACGTCTGAAAAACAATTCAGCAACTCCAGGCACTCTGGCCAAAGTCCAAACCCCACAGCAAGGTGAAACATGCAACTTCCCGGCAAAAAGGCACCAGACCGGAGTCAGCTTCTCAGAGCAGGCAGCCTGGGCCAGGACGGGGTTCCTGGACTCGAGGAGAGCCCGCCTCGGGAGAGGGCGACGTGAAAACACAGTGAGAATGGGTTTCGGACACCCAGCTGCGGCGACGGGATGCCCTCCGCAGGGGCTGGGACAGGACTGGCCTGGCCACCGGGATAGGCTGGCTCTTTGGCCGAAGCCCGGCCCAGATGCCACGTTGAGATGCTCAAGGACAAATGGGAAAGTTTTTCCTGCCCTCCCATCTTCCTGGGCCCCAACCACCTCCTCCTGGGTCGGCTTGCAACTTCCCCTTCCCTTCCCATCTCCTTTGTTTTGCCACTGCCCCTCCTTCCCTAGGCACCCCCCCATTTTGGACCCCAGCCACTCCCTCACCCCCTGCATCCCTTGACCTTCTCCAGCCCACTCTTCCTGCGGACGCCGGCCCCTCGCCCCCCGCCGCCCCTCCTGGGGCGCACAGGCTGCGGGGGGTGGGACGCCGGACCCCACCGCTGGGAGAGGAGGCCGGAGGAAGGGGTGGCCAGCGAGCTCCGAGCCGTCGGGGCCGCCGGCCCGCCCAGGCCCTCTCGGGGCGCAGGCCCGCGCCCCGCTCGCGGCCAGTTGCCTTGGGACAACACCCCAGGGCGCGACTTTTTCTGTCCCACCTCCAGGCAGGGCAGGCGCCGAGGCTTACGTGCAGTCCTGGTTGAAGGAGAAGCAAGTGAGCGCCGCGTCGAGCCCGCCCGGGGGGCCTTCCGCGGCCTCGGCCTCCATCGGGGGCCCGACCCCAGGAAGCCGCCGCTCGGAGCCGGGGACAGCCACCTCAGCAGCCCGCTGGCGCCGGCCCGACCGCGCCCCCCCGCCCTCGCCCCGCCCCTCGCCCCGCCCCGCCGGTCAAGCCCCGCCCCGCCCCTCCCGCGGGTCCCGCGGCCCCCGGCGCCTGACCTCGGGACCCCCCTGGCCAATTAGAGAAGGCGGTAGGCGGGACCGCCTCGTGGGTGACCCGCCCCCAGCTCCTGACGCGGCTCGCCATTGGGCGAAGGCGCTTGACGCACGAGCTGCTGGACACGTGGTGGTGTTTTCATTGCCAGCGCCTCCCTGCGAAGCCGCAGTCGGGAAGAGCGAGTGCAGCGGGTGGCCGCCTGGCTGCTGTCCGGGAGCTGCGTCGCGGACGCCGCGCACGGGACTGGCGACGCTCTCGCTCCCACCCCACCCTAACCCCCGGCATGTGTTCCTCTCGGTCCATTAAACTTAACCGAGCCTAGTAGCTGCGTTAGACGCCAAAGCCCCACCCTTTTGTACAGTCTGCAAGTGACTTTGAGAAATTTCTAGGCTGGGGGTGCTAAGGCCAGACAGATGGGAAGCTAGCTTATGCGTGGCCCTGCGATTCGGGGGACTCTTCCCACATGCCTCGCCTTGTATTAACTATGCTGTGTACGTCAATTCTTAGAAAACCCAGGAAAGTATAATTATGCCCAATTTACATCGAACGGCTAAATGATCTGTGTGAGGTAACACGATGGGTGGTGGAAAGTGCATTTGTCTCATTTCAAGACCCATGCACCAAAGCCTCTGCTGGATAGTATTTGGCAAAATCTATCTGATCCGTAGCTGAAAAAATGAATTAAAATGTGTATATGATTGTGTATTTTATGCATGGGATGAAATCTTGAAGAGAACACAATCCCAAACTCACATAATTCAAGATAAATCCTGACGAAGGAGCTCCCTTCCCAAGGTAAATAACATGTTGCCAAGTAGAAATACCATCAACATAATTCATGAATCAGTAGCTCTGCTGCTTTTGAATTTATATAATGTCTCACTAATTTTTGATGCATGCATTTTCAAATTTGGAGATGAACTGATTTTAGTGATTGCTATACTTCAGCTTTTCAAGTTGTTATGATTCAAATTTATTTGTGTTGTGACAAATCATTTATATGAAATTTGGCCCTAGAATGGATTCGTGAGGACCATTGTTTCACTTAAAGCTTTTCTAGCTGGATTTCTGGTTTTGGTTTTCTGAAATGCAAATGTAACAGTTTCTTCTCTCAACTTTATCATTCTTTTTTTCACTGATGTAAAAATAGTTCTGCTCCTACATCCACAGATGTGCATTGCTCTTTAGTTTGATAGTCAGGTGTTGTATAAGGCGTAGCAAGTAAAAAGGGCTGCTTTAACTCCATCGTCTTTGTAGCCTTTAGATCAAATGTGCTTCTCCTCCTGCCTTTTAGCTTGGCCTAATGCTATCATCCTTTCTAGTCTATGTAGAAAACTAAGAGATGGTTTGCTAAGTGCCAGGTTGTTGGCAAAATTACATAGATGACCAACAGAACTTTTTAAGTGGAAGCCGTTATTTTCAAGCTCCACCATATTAATGGGGTAGAGTTGGGAACTGGTGCTAGTTTTGAACAGGAGTGTTTTATGATAAAAAGCTGTGTCTTAGGCAGATAAACTTGGCAAGGGTGTGCAGTACAGATAAGAAAGGGGGAAAGTTTAGACTAATGTGAAATTCTAGGAGTGAAGGGATAGATTGTTGGATGCCAGCAAAGCCAGAAAGGCTAGGACAAATCCAAGTCCTTTTTATTTTTTAAATTGAAATCTATTTGACATATGATCTTGTGTAAGTTTAAAGTGTACAATATGTCGATGGATACTTTTGTATCTTGTAATATCGTTTTACTTTTTGCAATAACTGGAACCTCTATCAACTCACACCAAAATATATATTGAGGCAGAAAAGATAGACATATAAATTGAAAAGATAGTGTCGGCCACAGAAGTGAATTCGAAATTTTCTGGAAGCCACATTTAAAAAGGTAAAAAGAAACTGGCAAATTATTTTATTTAATCCAATGTGTCAAAAATCATTTTATAGACAATCAATGTAAAATTAATCAATCGACTATTACTATTTTTATAGATTACTATTTTTATAGCATAAATATTTAAAATCCAGTATGAATTTTGTGTGTATAGCATATCTCAATTCATATCAGTCACGTTTTAAGTGCTCCTGTGGCTGCTAGCTAATTTACGGCTCAGTGGAGTTTTTTAACACTGAACTGCAGGGCTCAGTGGCTAATGGAGAGGGGGAAGTTGGAGGGGCGAAGAGGGAAGAGCCAAAGCTGATTCCATAGTTAGAAAAGGGGAAGCTTCTTGTGCCATTTTCAGAAGCCAGCTCTTTAGGCCAGTTCAGGAAAGTGCATTTAATTTTGGACATGGTGAGGTAGCTGAACTGATACTCATTGGAACTAAGATTGAGTCCTAGAGCGGTGAGCACGGGAAGGGAGGGGTCCTCTTCCTAGCCCCTCCCCCTTCTTGTGAAGCATCGGTCAATTTCCTCTGGGCTCATGGGCCACACCCACCACCACCCACGTGGAAATGACATCCCAGGGCTGCCTCCTCTAGTCTTGTATTCCCCAAGAAAATACAGGAACCTGTAACTTTATATAAATGCATATTATATAATTGTATTTTAAAATATAAACTCATGTTTAGGTAAAGTTTAAAAGGTTGACAACTGATTCTTATTTTTTAAAGAACAGAAGCACTTGTGGGGCTGGATGTGGTTTGGGGAAGGCCAGTCTGTGACCTCAGTGGCATCAGCAGCCTCTTTGAGAGGTTACACCCTCCAAAAAAAAAAAAAATTCTCAGACGTCCGTTTCTATAAAAAGCGGAGGAAAAGTTTATAAATACATTCAGAGGTGCTGAATTCATTTAATGTCAGGATGAATTTTTTTTTTTGTAAGCCCTAGTTGTTGGTTCCATGGGAGAAGAAAGTCTTGATTTGAAAGGTCATGTCCAGCATCCTAAGCCTTCCACCTTCTTGTCCCAGAAATTTCACTGCTAAATAATCGAAGCCGAGGATTTGGGGAGCGGAGGGGAACACAACGCTTTACCACCGTGGGAACACAGTTTCCGCTGCTTCTTCTGCTTCCCGTTGACGTTCTTAAATGTCTGTTTTTCCCCAGACAAAATGTTCATTATTTCCAGCCAAATGGTCAGTCAGCAAAATCTAGGCAAATAAAGCCAGACTCTGGGCATCCAGCATTCTTGGAAATACAAAATTGCAGGCCATGCTTCAGCTCATGGGAAAAGTTTCCTATTTGTGTAACAATAAGGCTGTAATTTAAAAAATGCTGATTAGGGCAGGGGGCATTAACAGGGGAAGTTGGAAATGAGACAAGTCCTCCCGCGTCCTGTCTGACGCAACTTTGTGTCACCCAATCTGGTTGCCTCTAACACCCAGCTGTCTATAATTAGAATAATTACTAGGTGAGCGGCCACTCCTGTCCTCTTTTTATAAAATCTCTTCTATTTTTATAAAGTTAAGTCACAGGATATAATCTCCTTTTTTCTTTTCTGGTGTATTTCAATTCTCAAAATGGGAGCTGAGACAGAATAGAACCCACAGGAAGAAGTGCCTGGTGGCACTCTGAGAGAAAAAGGGAGCAAGGGCTTGGGGTACAATAGAATGGACAAGACTTGGGGTGGGGCAGTTCTGGAGTCGGAGGGGACAGTCTTGAGAGTGTTGGACCTTTGGGTGATATCTGGGAAAGGAGATGGTCCCATTGAGTTGGCAACAGGAAGACCCAGCCAGAAGCATGCTGGGTAACAGTCTCAACTGGCTATTTCCATTTGTACCATAGCACAGCCTGTGTGGGAGAGCCCTTGTAAATGAGCAATCCCTGTTGCACACCCTTGCTTCCCAAATGGCCACCCCGGAGGCACAAGGGGTTGAATCTCAGCACTCTGAGGCTATCTGCAGCCACTGCAGCACGAGTTTGATCCCTGGCCAGAGAGCTGACCCACATAGCACAGCAGACCTCTCCTGTCTCGCCCGCTGCTCCCCTCAGCAGTGTTTTTCAAGAGATCTGCCTGTTCTGCACCCCACTCTGTCTTTGTTGAATCCTCTCACCACCCCATACCTCGGGCCTACACCCCAGCTCTTGTATGCATAAATAAATAAATCTTTAAAAAAATTTTAAAAAGGAAAATAGGGAGCAAAAACCAACCATCATTCTAATATTCCTGGAAGCATATATTTAGTTGGAACAGTAAGAAGCAATCATATTTCACTCAAGGGTAAGCCTGTGTCTTTGTCTTCATTCTTTCTCCACACCTGTCTTATTTTTGCATCTAGAATAATCCTCCTAAAACCCGAAGTCAGGTCCTAACTTCTGCATAAATATTTGCTGACCTGCTGATACGTGTGAAGACAGTAACATTTGTAGACACACGTTGAGTTAAGTGTCTGTTATCCAAGACTACGGAGAGAGGTTCAGTCATAGGGTTTTGTTCACAGGGACATGAAAAGACCAGCCCAGGGTGCGGGGAAGATTCCAGCAGGTCAGCCAATCCCCAGAGTTAGGTTCTCCTGTATAATTATATTACTATCTGGAAATGAAAACAAAGTTTTATGGAAAGCTTGACTTAAAGCCTTGCTCATCTTCTCATTTGATGCTCATGACCTCTGTCCCATCAAGGAGATTTTATTCCTGTCATGTCGCTGTGTAACCCAAGCTTGAGAGGCGTCAGAAGGTCCCAGGGAGCCTTTTGATGGACAGGCCGTTTAACCCAGTCTCCAGCACAGGTCCGGGGTCGCCATTTCATGCTGCCTCTCCAGCCCAAGGCTGATAGAGAATCGTCACCTAAACCTGCACTTCACCTTATAAAGGGACAGAGAGGCCAGGGGGAGAGAGACTGGTAACGCTGTGCCCAGGGTTTTCAGGTCAAGTGCAAGGGCAAGGCTTAGAGTCCTGCAGCTTTTCAAAAAGGACTAGGGCTTGGCTCACCTTGGCCAGGGGTGCTGCTAGAAGTATTTAAAAGCATCTTTTGGTCCCAGGCGAACGGTTTCCTTGTGCTCCTGGGCAGGGTAGCTGTTGGTGAAGGGTGCTGTGTGGGTAGGGAGTGGCCCCAGGTGTCAGATTCTTCCTGGAAGAAAGTGATTTCCAAGGTCTTAGGGAAACAGGCAGGAAGGCGCAGAAGCCCGTGATTCTTGGTCAACAGTGCCACCTAGTGACCGGTGGTGGCTAGTTCCCTGCGGGACGGCCTTGGAGATGGGGGTAGTTCCTGAAGACAGCTGATCCCCAAGAGAGCTTCCCAGGCTCACCGTTTCCTGAAGCCCTCTACTGTCTGTCTTTGGAAATCATGGGTCTCCTTCACAATTTCCTCTGAAAGGGAAAAGTTTGGAAGGATATTTCATACTCACTTGACACTTTTCTATCAAGTGCCGATTATGCACTGACCATGTTGCTTTGGGCAAAATGAACACAAATCTCTTTTTGCGCACATGGGGGCCATAAACAAGAAAGACAAATATGGGGTTCCTTAGATGGCAATGAGTACTGAGAAGAATACAGCCGTGAAAGGTCTTCAGAAGTGTTGGGGGTAGGTCAACTTGGTGTGGGGTGAAAGGGAAGACCCCGGAAATTTTCTAGTTGGACAAAGACCTGAAGGAGAGCAGGGAATAGGGTCCCAGCCACATGCGGGGGGCGATCCTAGCTGAAGATAACGCAAGAGCTCAGCCATATTGTGTGTTATGGGGGAGGGTGGCTGGATGGGGAGGGGGGGATAAATAAATTGGAGAGGTCAGAATGGAAATGCTTGGGGTGTGGGGTAGGGATGGGACACCACCCGAAGTTCTGACTTATCTTTGCCCAGAATCCCCCAGGCAGCTGGGTTGATAATACGTTGATGGTGTCTTGGGAGACCTCACAATTCACATTAGCACAGACGCTCCAGATAGCCCGGTATTAGGCGTATTTAATGTTACCAAGCACTTTCCAAGCTTCTGGAGAGCTCTTCTAGGCACTTCCACCAGCTTCTTGTGAGACCAGAGCAAGTGACCCTCAGCCCCGAACAGCTGATGGGGCCACCCTGACAATGGCCCCAAGGCCAACAGAAGACAGCTTTCCCCCAAGGCTACCCCACAGCTATAAAATGACTCATTTTCTTATCAAGTCCTTCCCCCCACTCACCTCCCTCCTCCAAGATCCCCCCCCCAAAAGATTTCTGGGCCACCCGATTATTAACCACCTCTTCTTGACACCCCAAACTTGATTCTTATTTCTTCTCCCTTCCTCACCTGAGACGCTGCTCCCCACAGTGCCTCACTGAGAACCGCCAGGTTAATGTGGTGTACACAGGCCCTTGTTGCAGAATTTAATATAAGTGAAATCAATTGGGTGAACTTGGTGGTCTTTACCTGTGGGTGTTATCAGCCCCCCAGGTGTTACCTAGAACGACTTTTAGGCAGGGTCAGATGAAATGATGACATCTTGCTGCATAACTCCCAGAGTTTAAAGTTGAGACAATGTACCCCGCACAAAATGCCCTGCACACCAGTGGGGAACCAGTACATGATGAACAAGGGGGTGAAGAGTGTGCTGTGAAATGTTTTTAAAATAGGAAGTGTGTGGGCCTCCCTCGTGGTCCAACGGGTTAAGCGCAGCACTAGGAAGATATCTGCAGCCACTGCAGCACGAGTTCAATCCCCGGCCAGGGAGCTTCCCACATGGCGCAGCAGACCTCTCTTGTCTCCCCGCTGCTCCCCTCGGCAGTGTACTTCAGTGAGTCTGCCTGTTCTGCTCCCCACTCTGTCTCTGGTGAATCCTCTCACCACCCCACACCTCTGGCCTCCACCCAGCTTGTATGCATAAATAAATAAATCTTTAAAAAAAATAAAATAGGAAGCGAGTGGTCCTCCCTGATGGTGCAGGGGTTAAAGTCAGTGCTAGCAAGCTCCCTGCAGCCACTGCAGCATGAGTTTGATCCGCAGTCAGGGAGATAACCCGTGTGGTGAGGCAGACCTCTCCTGTGTCCCCGCTGCTCCCCTCAGCAGTGTACTTCAGTAGGGCCACCTGTTCTGCTCCCCACTCTGTCTCTGGTGAATCCTCTCATCCCCTGCACCTCTGGCCTACACCCCAGCTTGTATGCATAAATAAATAAATCTTTAAAAAAAAACAGGAAGTGTGCTATTTGTTTAAGCCAAGGGGAGAGTCAGGTCCCTCCTGGAGCTGACGGTTTGGGCTGCGTTGCGGTCTGGGCCCTCCGGGGTGCACGGGCGGCCATCTTGGGCCTTCTCAGCAACACCTGTGTGTTTCTGGGCGGCCTGCATTGGCGGCGTCTGCCACGGCCACTCCCACGGTCAGACTCGCATCTGGTGGGCTTGATTCTACCGCAGAAGCAGAGGAAAAGCAGGAGGGGGGGTAAGTAGAGCCAGAGGCCTGGTGGTTGGCCAGCGCCTGGCCCAGGTGAGAGGGGTTACATGAAGGCAGGTAGCTGGGGTGAGGAGGCCGCAGCCCCAGGCGTTCCCAGAATGGCAATTGGGAGATTCAGGTCAGTGTGCTGCGGCTGTGGGTGTAACTGGGGTTTCCTCAAGGCTCACTGCTTCTGAGAAGTGAGGTGGTGGCGTTGGTCACCCCAATTTCACTGGCTCCGCTGGAAATACCTCGCACGTACAGAGAATTGGCTTTTTGGGTGTGACCCTCACCCTTGAGACGACCCCTAATTCTTGCCAGGAAGGTTGATATCAGTGGTGAAAACGCTAACGCAGTTTTTTCTAGAACTTCTTCTGCTCTTATTGAAATAATTATGTGTTTGCTCTGCTTCTACGTTAATGCGGTGAATGACATTGCCTAGCTTATCTGTTGAGGTGACATTCACATCAATTAACCTTCGTTTTTGCAGCACCGTTTGTTAGCTGGTCCTCTGAATTGCGGCACATTGATAGGTATTGTTTTAACACCTCTGGGGCCTCTTTTGAGACAGAGCAACCCCAAAAGAAAACCTCAAAATGTGCAAGAGCCATACATAGCAAACTCTTTGATCCGAAATGTGCGTGTATAAAGTATTGGTCATTTCTGGAAACATCTTAAGAAATAGCTCAAAGAAATCGGGCAGCCGTGTAGCCACACTGGGGAGTGAGGGGGCAGCGCCAACCTCCAGAGTCTATCACTTCCTGCTAGCACAATTATTATTATTGTTTTTAAAGATTTTATTTATTTTTGCACAGAAGAACTGAGGTATAGGCCAGAGGTACGGGGTGTGTGTGTGGGGTGTGTGTGTGTGTGTGTGTGTGTGTGTGTGTGTGTGTGTGTGTGAAAGGATTCACCAGAGACAGAATGGGGAGCAGAGCAGGTGGATCTACTGAAATCCACTGCTGAGGGGGGCAGCAGGCGAGACAGGAGAGGTCTGCTGCGCCTTGTGGGTCAGCTCCCCGGCTGGGGATCGAACAGGTGGCTGCAGAGGGCTATTGCAGTGGTAGCATCTAGCACATTTATTTTATATCCTTCTCCAACACATGTCTGCATGCACTGAACAGCCCAGGTCTTGATGTGTGAATGAAGCTTTTTTATTTACAAGCAGAGATCTCCAGCTTGCCCCACTGTGAGCCTAAAGATGCCAGTGTCTTTAAGCTTTGAATAAGCAAGGTCAGTAGCTTCTGGCCAGCAGGGATGATTGACAGTGTCAAAACCAAGGCTAGATAAGAACACAGTCTAATTCAGAGGAGTATGAGATGATTCCAGAGTAAGAGAGGGTCGCGTAGAATAATTCTTCTTTCTCCACATCTCAGCCATCTGGCCCTGCAGTCTGCTCTGCACCCTTAGGTGGGGAATAGTGAGTTTCTTGTGCATCACTTTTCCCCAGAGGACTCCACAGGTTTCTATTCCTGTCACTGCATTAGGTCCTGCCAGCAGTGGAAATGTGTGGTAAAGATCTCTTGATAAAATGACAGTCTGAACCACTAAATGCTGAACAGCGCTTAAGAGTAGCAGCTGGTTTTAAGCACCTATTTATGGAGAGTGGCTTGAGTAACTCCAGCTGACCCTTGGACTACAAGGGGGTTAGGGGCTGAGGCCAGGTGCAGTGGAAAACCCTGATGTACATGCACCCTCCGGCTCTGTGGGGTCTGCATTTATGGATTCAACCCAGGACGACAGTGATTGGTTGAATCCGTGAACGCAGGACACGTGGGTGGTGGACCGGGCAATTCAAACTGTGTTCTTTAGGATCTGAGATAGCTGCATTGTTTCTTATTGGGCTGATCTGCAAGGGCCTGCAGGACAAGCTGGTCTGGTGTGTAGTCGGCAGGACAAAGGGGCCCTCTAGTCTGCTGCGATGCCGCAGGGGTCTGGCTTCTGAGCACACCTTCTGCCTCGATCCATCTCTGGTGGTCTGGTTTTGAGAACTTTGGCTCTGTATTTGCTTCTGCTCTGCAATAATTTTGGTATTCTCTGTTCTATTTCTTTTACTTTTTTAAAGATTTATTTATTTATGCATACAAGAGCCGGGGTGCAGACCAGAGGTGCAGGGCGTGAGAGGATTCACCAGAGACAGAGTGGAGAGCAGAACAGGCAGATCCACCGAAACACACTGCTGAGGGGAGCAGCGGGGAGACAGGAGAGGTCTGCTGCGCCCTGTGGGAAGCTCCCTGGCCTGGATCGAACTGGTGCTGCAGTGGCTGCCTACAGCTTCATAGTGCTGAGACAACCCCTTGTGTCACAAGGGAGGCCCTATTCTATTTCTTTTAAAGGTGCTGCCTTCTCTGTTCATCTTTCTGTGGCATGCAATCTCCTTCAGTTCCCTCATAATGACCTGTTTTTCAGGGACTGCACTTGGCTGGTAATCCAGGTGACTGGGAAGTTCTTCTTCACAAACAAGGTTCAAACTCGGTTATAAAGAAAAGAAGACATTTCACCACTTTCTTCCACATGCTGTCCTTTCCATTTCTACCCCAGATCTAAAGTAGTGGCCAGGAGTGAGAACTTGAGCGGCGGCGAGAGGACAACCAGGCTTATTTAAGGCACACTCTGCTGAAGGAAACATTTGTATGTGCAGGTACAGCAGCTAACTCTTTCAGAGAACTCATGGTAAATGGCTGATCCTATTGTCTTGTTTCTTCTTAGCTACTTCAATCTAACCAGGAATATATGGACCCATAAGAATTAGTTACCAATTTATTTTAAAAGGATATAACTTAGGAACAGCCACATGGCAGAGAGACACACAGGGTGAGGTACATAGCAGGGCTGGAACTTCTGTGCCCTCTCTGAGCACAGTATCTGCCAGCAACCCATGTGTTCACCCACCTGAAGCTCCAAAATTAACTTTTTAAAAGGGGAACAGTTCAGTGGCATCTAGTACATTCCCACTGTTGTGCAATCATCACCTCTATCTAGTTCCAGTTCCAAAATGTCTCCATCATTCCAAAAGCAAATCCTGTATCCACTAAGCAGTAACTACCAATTCCCTGACATTTCCCAGGTCCTGGCAGTCAGCAACCTACTTTCTGTCCTTGTTTACCTGGGTTTACTGTTTTGGATATTTTATGTAAAATGGGATCATACATATGTGACTTTTAATGTCTGGTTTCTTTCACTTAGCATAATGCTTTCAATGTTGATCTTGGCTGTGCCATTCCTTTTTATGGCTGAATAATATTCCCTTGAATGCAGATATCACAATCTGTTTATCCATTCATCAGATGATGGATATTAGAGCTGTTTCCACCTCTTAGCTATTGTGAATAGTCTGCTACAAGCATGTGTGTGTATGCAATTATTTGAGTATCTGTTTTTATTTCTCTTGGTATATACCTAGGAGTGGAATTGCTGGGTTATAAGGTAATTCTATGTATAACATTTTGAGGCACTTCAAAACTGTTTTCCACTGAGGCCGAACCAATGTGCATTTCCATAGCAATGTGCCAGAGTCCAATATCTCCACGTCCTTGCCAACACTTGTTATTTTCTGCTTTCATTTAAAAAATTACGGCATCCTGGTGTGAAGAACACTGAAGTGTATGCTATGCCTTCAAAGTTGAAAACCCTTGGGATGCCCAGGTAGTGCTGGGTCCTCTCCCCTGCCTAGCCCCCACCTACCCTCCCTAAAGAGCCAAACCCATGCTATGCTCTCAAGGTTCCCTCATCCAGTCTGGGTCCCACTGTGACATCTTGTTCAGCTTTAACACATGGACTTGGTCCATGGAACCAAGTCAAAGGATCAATATCTCAAGCAGACCCTGGGCTGCCCTTGCTGGTCTACTCTTTCCATTCTTTTATGCCCCTGGTTTCCACCATCAGTTCTCCAGATATGCCAGGACGTGGTGCTCTGCAGCTGGCAGTCCACACCAGCAGTTTCTCATTGCTGGGAAAGCGTCCTGCAGCTGAGAGAAAAGGAGAGGCAGCTTTGGGAACTGGCGCCTTTGGCCCCCTTGACTGAACATCCTGTGTGACATCAAAGAGAAAATGGCTGGAGGCAGGTGGTAGCTGCATCCTGGGCACAGAGTAGGAAGGTGGGATTGAGGGACCATCCAGAGTCATCGTGAAGAAGCAGCCGCTGTAGTCCTGGGGGAGATAAGATGGAAAATGTGTCAGCTGGTTGGAACTTGAATGAAATGTCCTGGCTGGATGTTCCGAGGAGTCCTTTAATTTTAGGCGCACTATCAGGAAAGGGGCTGGCTTGTGGACGGCTCGAAGTGACACACTGATGATGAGTGAGAACCTCTGCTAGAAATGGAAAAGTGGACTGGTGCATGTTTATTGGCTAAAACCGAGTGCGCCAGCTGATTTTAGTGCCCATGACCATGTGATCTCTTATCTTCCTTATTGATGGCAAATAGGCAGAGGGAATAGAAACTGGCATGTTTTTCAAAAACACGATTGAGTGTTTTCTCAGCTGCATCTCCAAAGGGGGTGTTATTTTGACTTGCATTCTTTCTCTGAGCTTAGTTGGTGGGTCACTACTTATTTTATTAAATTCGTTTATTTTTTACATTTCAAAAGGACAGGTTTATTAGGAAAAAGGGAAAGGAAAAGAGAGTCACCTGCATACTCACAGGTGGGCAGGTGAGCTCTCATTAATTATTTTATTTTATTTTATTAAAGATTTATTTATGTATGCATACAAGCTGAGGTACAGGCCAGAGGCGTGGGGGCTGCGAGAGGGTTCACCAGAAAGAGTGGGGAGCAGAACAGGCAGATCGACGGAAACACACTGCTGAGGGGAGCAGCGGGTGAGGCAGGAGAGGTCTGCTGCGCCATGTGGGAATCTCCCTGGCCGGGTGTCGAACTTGCGTCACTGCTGCCAACAGCTCCAGAGTGCAGCACTTAATCGCTGCGCCACCAGGGAGGCCCTCATTAATTATTTTAATTGAAGTTTGTTCCAAAGGTGATTTCAGGACCTTTAAGAATGCTATCAAGTGGAGGAGACATTTCAGAATATTTTTAAAAGATTTATTTTTATTTATTTATGCACACAAGAACTGGGGTGCAGGCCAGAGGTGCGGGGTGGTGAGAGGATTCACCAGAGAGAGATTGGGGAACAGAACAGGTGGATCCACTGAAATACACTGCTGAGGGGAGCAATGAGAGAGAGACAGGAGAGGTCTGCTGCACCATGTGGGAAGCTCCCTGGCTGGGATCGAACTCATGCTGCAGTGACTGCGGATAGCTTCAACCTTTTTAAGTCATTTCCTATGAACACATCACCCATTTCTTTCCACCCCCAGGGAGTTTAATCACAACCGCCTGTATAGTTTTTCAAAGCTGTTATCATCATCTGAAGTTATCTAGGTTTGTTTATTTGTTTACATGTTTCCTTTCTATCCCTGCATCTACAGGGTAAACTTCAGGAGGGCAGTGTCTTTTGTGTCTTTCCCCAGCATCTAGAGTAATGCTTGATCACATAGTAGGTACTCACAAAACTCTTGTTGATTGGCTTTATTATTGGAATAAAGTAAGTCATGTTAATTAACAAATAATGAACAAAAATTAAAATTCTAATAAATTATATGACTAACTAAATCATAAAAATTATTTGACTTAGTAATTAAAATCATACAGAAATCAGCTGATGACCTCAATTTGATGACCTCAATTTGATGACCTCATCAAATTGTCATCTTTGCCTCTGCTGAACAACAATACTATTCAAACTTGACTATTATGACTAAATGTCAGTCAGCTCTACTAAAGGCTTTCAAACTTTTTGGACCCCCTTATGCTCTGAAATATTTTGAGCACCCCAAAGAACTTTTGTTTATGTGGGTTATATCTATTTTTGTTTAGTACAATAAGAATGGAAACTGAGAAGAGTTCAAAATACTTATTTATTTGTTAAAGAAAGCTGTAAACCCTTTACACATTCACATATAGAGCCATCTCTTGTTATATGAAAGAAAGAAGTTAACACAAGGTCTATTTCTGTTTTAAAACGTATATGTTAGGCCTCCCTGGTGGCACAGAGGTTAAAGTCTCAGCTATCAAGCTATTGCAAGCCACTGTGGCCTGAGTTCGATCCCTGGCCAGGGAGCTTCCCACATGGCACAGCAGACCTCTCCTGTCTCCCCGCTGCTCCCCTTAGCAGTGTATTTCAGTAGATCTGCCTGTTCTGCTCCCCACTCTGTCTCTGGTGAATCTTCTCATCTCCCCCCACCCGCCCCCCCACCTCTGG
>PVIJ01004052.1:0-60366 GCA_004024925.1 Scalopus aquaticus | reverse complement strand
CACACATACCATGAGGAATGGAAGGGGCAGACTTCCTGACTTTTCCAGCTTTTCCAGAGAGTAGAAACCTTCCTTCTCACAGCTAATCCGGAGTCACTCTTTTTCTCTGCGGCCACATCCTTGTCCTCCATTTCCTCTCCATCTTCTCCAGCTTTGGGGCCAGGAGAGGGCTGAGGCCTTCATCAGTGACACCCAGTACAGCATTGATTAACAGTGGGGTCACATTCTGAGGGCCTCCCTGGTGGCGCAGCTGTTAAGCGCTGCACTGTGGAGCTGTTGGCAGCAGCGATGCGAGTTCGACACCCGGCCGGGCAGAATCCCACATGGTACAGCAGACCTCTCCTGCCTCGCCCACTGCTCCCCTCAGCAGTGTATTTCTGATCTGCCTCTTCTGCTCCCCACCCTATCTCTGGTGAACCCTCTTGCCACCCCACACCTCTGGCCTGTACCCCAGCTTGTATGTACAAATAAATAAATCTTTAAAACAGAAAAAAAAAACCCCAGCAGGTCACATTCTGAGAAATGCGTCACTAGACAATTTGACCATTGTGTGAACATCACATGATGTAATTACACAAACCCAGCTGGTGTTGCCTTAGCCCAAGGCTGCGAGGTCCAGAACACCATCACGTATGCAGGCTATCCTTGACGTAAATGTTAAGTGGCACGTGACTGCAGTTCTTCATGACCTCAGCCTCTCCCACTGGGCAGCTTGCCAGAGGTCTCCAAAAGCCTGGCTCTCCCGTGGCCCCATTTGTGGTCATTCCCATGCAACTCTCTGGTTTGCATAATTTTCAAGATCCAGTGCAAAATGGAATGCAGGGTCCTTTGTTCTAAAGGCAGGCAAAAGTGCTGTGAAAGGCAATAAAGTTTTAAAAAACATTGTATTACCTATCAAACATGAGCATCAATATAAACATTTCATTTGCAAAAGTGACATTTCGATATCAAGTTTTAAATAGCAATTTAAATGTATATAATTTTATATAACAATTTAAATTTAATATGAAGTTTATGTAACAATTTGTTAATGTGCTACGTGATCATTATGATTTCCTGGCTTTCTTTTTTCTGCAAATTCATTGGGTCCTAAAATTTCATACTTCTAGCAACTTCATGTTTAACTCATATGATTGAAATGATGTCAAGCTTTCGGCAAATGACAGATTACAAATAATTTTTAATTTGAGAAGGGTTATTCCGCAGATGCAAGTTTTGGTTTTTTGTATAATTCCACAGTTACAGACGTCAGAGGAAGCGTTAAAGATGTCACTGTACAAATTCACATTTCAACTTAAAGTCACACTTACACAGAACTGATGAGTATGGACAGGAAGAACTTTGCCTCATGGTTCAACAGACACAAAGATAACAGCTTGCTGAGGTCACAGAAAGCTAAGTTCTGTATGGTTTTAATTACTAAGCCAATGGTTTATCTTGAAAATGATGTGTCGATTTCTGGAAAGATGAACAGAAATTGGAAGTGATGATTTCCAGGTTTCTTAACTTTTCTCAAAGCCTTTGCAATTGGAGAAGTGGATTAGGAGGGAGCTTACTCATGTATAACTTACCACTCTTTGCCTCTTAAAACACAGCTATGTATTATTGCTCCATCTTAAGACTTTGCCAACAAGGAGACCTCCCTGGTGGTACAAGGGGTTAAGTCTCAGCACTGTGCAGCTATCAGCAGTCACTGCAGCATGAGTTTGATCCCCAGTCAGGGAGCTTCCCACATGGTGCAGCAGACCTCTCCTGTCTCCCCGCTGCTCCCCTCAGCAGTGTGTTTCAGTAGATCCAACTGTTCTGCTCCCCACTCTGTCTCTGGTGAATCCTCTCACTGCCTACACCCCAGCTTTTGTATGCATAAATAAATAAATCTTTTTTTTAAAAAAGATGCTAACAAGAAGAAGCCCTCTTCAAAAAAATGTATGTTGACCTACGGGTATAGAACTTATCAGTAAAGTTTTAACTCTTACTAATCTTTCTAAAACCATTAATAAACACTATTATTCATTTGCTATTATATGTAGCTATGTATCATTTATCCTTTTCAACTCCACTGAAAAATTTTGAACCAGGAAAATGTCCAAATTTAGAGCATTAAGTCAGATTAACACTGCTGAATTTTTGGAAAAGTGGGGACTCAGCTGTCCCCACTTGGAGGCTGTTTTTGAAAAGATGAGGTGTGTTTCCGAAGGAAGGGAGAGGATGTGGACAGAAGGTGACTTCCTGAGTTGGCCAGCCCGTGCGAGTGTGCACAGGAGTCCAGGGCTGGCTGTCTTGGCCAGCGGGGCCAGGGGGCCCCTTGATCTCCCTTGGGCCGCCTGATGTCACACACAGCGAGAAGGCTGGCAGTGAGCGGGCGGGCAGTCTCCGGTCGCGTGATGAATGTTCAGCAGGGCCGGATGTCAGCTGGTGCCTCTTACAGCCCCACTGCTGGGTTTCTCAACAGCTTATCAAATAAAAACCAAAGAACATAGCGGTCAAACATAAAACACCAGATTTTTCCTATTTACTTGAACAAGTAAGTACAGCATTAAAACAAAAAAGCCTTTTAAAAATTCCAAAATCGAAATTGGATTCATTTATTTCTTTTTTTAAAAGATTTATTTATTTTATGCATACATGCAAGAACTGGGGTGTAGGCCAGAGGTATTGGGGTGGGGGAGGAGTTACCAGAGACAGAGTGGGGAGCAGAACAGGCAGATGTACTGAAGTACACTGCTGAGGGGAGCAGCGGGCGAGGCAGGAGAGGTCTGCTGCGCCATGCGGGAAGCTCCCCGGCCAGGGGTTGAACTTGTGCTGCAGTGACTGCAGATAGCTTGATAGTGCTGAGACTTAACCCCTTGTGCCACCAGGGAGGCCCTGATTCATTTATTTCTATAATGAAAGGCTGGTTTGATAATGGAAATCAATGACTGTTTCATGCAGTTTTAACATCTTAATGGGTGAGGATCTCTTTGTACATTGATAAATTTCAGCTTCATTCATGATAAAAATCAATTGAGAATAGAAGGACACTTCCTTAACCTAATAAATATATAGTATCTACCCCAAATTTCTAGAAAATCATATTCTTATAACAGAAACATAGCAAGAATTTCCTTGGAGTCAGGCCTGATGTCCTCTCTCTCTCCACAGCAGTTACATGGATGAATTAAATCTTTGCATGTCAATAAAATATCCAGAAATGTAATACTGAATAAAGGATGCAAGCAGTAGAAGGATAGATTATACAGATTACATACAGTATATTATACAATGTAAATGTTTTACATATATAAAGGTATATTTAAAAATTTCTAAACATGTCATGTTTTGTTGTTAACATCTTAAAAGTTGATTTCAAATTTTGCAAAGAACATATGTGATATGATGTTTTTTTTTTGATTGCTTGATTTTTTGACATCTGCCTACCTTATAGTCTAATGCATGGGTTGGGGGCAGGGTCTGGTCAATTCTGGTAAATGTTCTCTAGTTTTAAAAATAATTGTTGGGTGCAGAGCTCCCTGTATATACATTAGATGAAACTTTTAGGTTGCATCATTCAAACCTTGCCTCTTTTTGCTAATGTTTTGGGGTGCTTGATCAAACAAATACCGGGAGGTAGCATGTTAAAACTCACTCAAGATGACTATGAATTGTGAGTTGTTGTTGTCACATTCTGTTAGGCATTACCAGGTGTTTGTAGCCAGAAATAGTTCAGGATCTCTAGTCTGCCCTGTTGGGGAAGGAGAAATCTTTACTTTTATTCCCTTTCTGGATTATTAAAAATATTTTTTGGAGTAGGTAGTATGTGCATGCTGTTCAAAATTTAAGGATTTAAAATTTAAAATTTAAGGATGCCTCTCATAGCTTTTGAGGGTAGATTCTATGGAATTTGCTAGGTTTTTACTTCTTCTTTTGTGACTTGGATGCCCTTGAGTTCTTTTTGATGCCTCACTGGTTCTCGCAGCTTTTTGGCATAGATTCTATGGAATTTGCTAGATTTTTACTTCTTCCTTTATGATCTGGATGGCCTTTAGTCCTTTTTTTGCCTTCTTAACCTGGTGAGAACCTCCAGTATAAAGCTGAATGGAAGTGATGGGAGTGGACAACCTCACCTCCATCCTCACCCTGCATGGAAGTATTCAGTCCTTCACCATCGGGTAAAATGCCCGTTATGGGTTTCATAGGTGTCCTTGATCAGACTAAGAAAGCTTTATTTGAGTCAGGTTTTTTTTGTTGTTGTTGTTAAGATTTTATTTATTATGCATACAAGCTGGGGTTAGGGCAGAGGTGGGGGGGTGGTGAGAGGATTCACCAGAGACAGAATGGGGAGCAAAACAGCCCGACTAACTGAAGTACACTGCTGAGGGGCTCAGAGGGTGAGGCAGGAGAGGTCTGCTGCGCCATGTGGGAAGCTCCCTGGCCGGTTATCAAACTCGTGCTGCAGTGGCTCTGGATAGCTTCATAGTGCTGCGACTTAACCCATTGCACCACCAGAGAAGACCTTGAGACAGTTTTGAAAGCTCATTAAACACAGCAAGAAAAGGCAGATAAACAGAGTGTCCTCCACCATGGTACCTAAAACAAATAGGGTTATGTCTCACATCCTAGGGACCATACAACTAAGAAGTCCCTAAATTCATCATGAAATAAACATGTGAGTCACCAGACAGTATTAAATTTAATTGCTCAAGTCAAAATTATATTTGCTCCACTCACTTCAAATTAAGTTGATTTTCTTGCATAACAGCAAGGAACGGAATTAGTGATCTGGTTTGTAAGAAATACCTGGAAGGTACAAAGACCTCATAGAAATGTCTTTTTTACCAAGGACTCAAAGAACAGCCTGAATGTCTATGCTTTGCTGGAGTCAAGGACATATTTGTGTGCTGCCTTCTAGTTAGATTACTTTACCCACCACATCATCTTGGAAAAACCCTAAAAAGAGAAGCAGTCTGTGCACACAGGACTATTTGTCTGGAATCAAAGGTAAACTGAGGTCCTCCCTGGTGGTACAACGGGTTAAGTCTCAGCACTATGAGGCTATCCAGAGCCACTGCAGCATGAGTTCGATCCCCGGCCAGGGAGCTTCTCACATGGCGCAGCAGACCTCTCCTGTCTCCCCTCTGCTCCCCTCAGCAGTATATGTCAGTAGATCCACCTGTTCTGCTCCCCAATCTGTCTCTGGTGAATCCTCTCACCACCCCCCACCTCTGGCCTACACCCCAGCTCTTGTATGCAGAAATAAATAAATCTTTAAAATCTTTAAGCTGAGCACAGATGGAGAGTGGAGACCATAACCAACTTCACTTCCTCAAAGAGCCCAGTCTCAGTGGCCTCCACCCCCACCTGCGCGAGCTTGTTATCCTGGACTTTGAGTCAGGCCACAAATTCCCTGTGTCCCTTCCATCTTCAGTCAGTAATCTCTGGTCCAGTCTTTCTTTCCTCACTTCTCCCTGACACCAGTGCTGCTGCCTCCCTCCTGCCCATTTGAGGACCCTTGTGATGAGGTTGGGACCACCAGGTAACCAGGATAATGTCCCTAGCCTAAGGTGACCTGATTGTGGCCACCTTAATTCCAAGTGCCACCTTCACCCCCTTTGCCATGTAATGTCACATATCACTGATTCTGGGCAGTGGAGGATAGACACCCAGGGGCCATTATTCTGCTGTCTGTGAGCTCTTACAATTCCGTGATAAACGCATGATCCTCCTGCAGGGGATAACAGAAGCCCGAGACATGGCAGGTCCTCAGTAACAGGCTAAGAGCTGTGACTGAGATGGGACATTTGTCCAGAAGCAGCTTATACACCTGAGCAGGGGCAGGCAAACCACAGTCCATCCCCTGCTACTGTACAGCTCGCAAACTAAGAATGATTTTTATATTAAGCCTTTTTTTAAAAAAAAATTTATTTATTTATGCTTATAAGAACTGGGGTCTAGGCCAGAGGTGTGGGGTGGTGAGAGGATTCGCCAGAGACAGAGTGGGGAGCAGAACAGGCGGATCTACTGAAATACACTGCTGAGGGGAGCAGCAGGCGAGGCAGGAGAGGTCTGCTGCGCCATGTGAGAAGCTCCCTGGCCGGGGATCGAACTCGTGCTGCAGTGGCTCTGAATAGCTCCATAGTGCTGTGACAACCTGTTGTGCCACCAGGGAGGCCCTACATTAAGCCTTTGAAAGAAAACGAGTAATATTTTGTAGACTGTGAGCATCATGAAGATTCAGTTGTAGGTTTATAAATGAAGGTCTGTGGAACCCAGCCACGCCCATTCCTTTGTGCTCGGTGAGGGGCTTTTGCTCTCCCCTGGTGCGTGGTGGGACAGAGAACATGCGCTGCAAGTCTAAGATAATTACTCTCTGGCCCCTGACAGAAAATTGCTCCTTCTTGCTCTGATCTGTGCGGCCCTGCAGAACTTCCGTGCGAATGGAGATGCTCTCATCTCCACCGTCTGCTGTGTGGCCCCCAGCGGCACTTGAAACTAGGCTGGTGCCACTGAGGGACAGACCGTCACAATTCTAATTGAGTCCATCTGGAGAGCCTCCCGTGGCCGCTGGCGACTGCCTCGGACAGCTCAGCGCTGGAGCAGAGGGGAGTGTGAGGCTGCTGGTGCTTCTCCACGTGCCAGGAGCTGTGCACTGACAGGACAAGGACAATGCTTTTACAATTCCCACTTTGCATATGAGAAAACGGAAACAGAGAGACAAGTGAGTCACCTGTGGCCACACCACCAGTGAGTAGCTAAGCGGAACCCAGGGCTGTCCCGCTAACCACTGGGTTACACGGCCTCAGGGAGATGAGACGCAAACACATTGAATCGTGACATATAACAGACAGTGATGTGTGCTATGCAATACTTGAAAAAAGGCAGGGAAATAAGTGAGGGGAAGAACATCTGGCCGGGGAGGAAAGAGATACCGCCATGGGCTTCTAAGCCAAGCTTAGAAATTTGGGCAGGATTTTGAGGGACAGCTACTTGCAAATGAGGAGGTCAAATAACCTCCAGATGGGGAGGCCTTGGGGAAGTGGAGGGGTGTTAGGGATTGGAGAGCGATCTGCTATGAAAATAAGTGTCAGAATTTTGCTAGCCAAGAGCCACAGAAGTTTTCTTGACAAATGGGTCCACTTCCCTGTTCTATAAATAACAATTATGTAAATGACCTTGTCTCCTTTTTCAGCTGACCCTAAGTCTGTCACAACTGTGGGGAACGTTCAACTTGAACGTTCCCTGTGGCTTGATTTCTGCTCTGACTTAAATTTTCTCTGATCTTAATATTTATTCTTATTCTTTGTTATGGGCTTATCTGTTGTAATGCTCAGTCCTTTAGAGAATGTGCCTGGGTATAAATAACAAAGTAGGGGCACCTCCCTGGTGGCCTAGGGGTTAAGTCTCGATGCTATCACCACTACTTGTATTTCAATAGCTCCGCCTGTTCTGCTCCCCACTCTGTCTCTGGCGAATCCTCTCACAAGCCCCTAGCCCCCCACCTCTGGCCTACACCCCAGCTCTTCTATGCAAAAAAAAAAAGTCTGAAACGTTCCTTAAAAAAAGCAAAACCAAAGTAGGTTCCCCAAGACTGGGGCTCCAGGGGGAACGCAGGAAGATAAGACAGAGGCTGGTGGCGGGCTCTAGCTGGCTGGGGGTGTTTCTGCCCGGGGACAGCCAGGTGTGATCCTCTCCTCTTTCTTTCCCCGCATCCTTGGCTGGGACCTGGCAGCTACCCACTCAGTTCCTGGAAACCTGGCACTTGACTCTAATTCCATCTCCTGCGACTGCCCCCTGCTTCCTGGACTGGCACTCACATCCGGGCACTTTCTTGGCTTGTTCGCTCCCAGTCATCCTTGCTTTCAAGTTTGTCGTTGGCGTCACAGAAGGCACCTGCATCCTGTAACCACCACAGAGTAACACCCTAAGAGTCTGCAGGAGGGCTGGGGGCTCAGGGCTACAGGGGAAGGCCCAAAAGTCCAGATTCAGTGACTTCACACCCCAGCCCTACCTCTTCCTGGCTGCCTGACTGGGCGTCACTATGCGTCACACTTGTCATCTGTGAAATGGGAGTAACCATAGTCTCGACCTCAAGGTTGAAGTGAGGGGCTGAGTTAGCATATGCAAAAAATGAGAACAGTTCCCGTCACAGAGTAAGGACATGTGTAATGGGAGAAAGAGGGGAGAGGGAGAGGGAGGGAGAGAGGGAGAGGGGCCTTACTGTTTTGACCCCGTCTTCCATCAGTTTCCCCTGCACAGTTTCTGGCTCCCAATCCTGATTACTCAGTTTCCCAACTCCCCCAGTCTCTTCTTTGGGGTGTTTCCCGAATCTCCTGTCTGGAAAGCGCTCCTTCTCCTGCCCCTTCCTTGCCAACTCTTCCTCATTCTTCTTATCCCTGGTGTCAGCGCCCCTGGGAAGCCCTTCCTGCCTTCTGTGCCCTCTTCCTTCATAGCTCTTTCTCACCCAAAGAGACAAGGGGCAATTGGGGTGCCCCCTCCTAAGGACTCTCAGACCCTGGTAGGGTAGGGGTGCACACTCACCAGGGCTGGTTGATGGCCCTGGTCAAATAAGTCAAGGTAAAATGTAGCAAGTGTGCCCTAGAAGAACACAAATCTGAAATAAGATGACATAAAATTCCAGCTGCACAATTTCAAGATTGAGGTGAACCCTGAACTCTTTGCACTATTGCCACTTGGTGGCGCCATGTCAGCTGGTCGGGAACTATCCCCACCTGCTTTCCAGATCAGGTTTAAATGGATAGAGGCTTAGACTACATCTAGGATGGAGGACGCGAATTCAGGATGCCAAACTCAGTTCCGAGGGCAGAGGGGACATGGGGCTGCACAAGATGAAACAGACAGTGAGTGATAGGAGTGAACAAGACCAATTCAGCAATAGGGGTGAGGAAGCATTCAGAACTGGGACACCCAGTTGTATCCTAGAATCCAAATCCAGGAGCAGGCAGAGCTGGAGAAGCAAGCTGGGATCCGATCTAGAAGGGCCGGCCAAGAGAGCTGCTTGCTAAGGTTCATCGATAACCATCATTAAGACTATTTGCACATAGAATGTCTAATTCAAAGAGCACGAGGCATGTAGAGTTTCTCGGTATAGATGATAGAGACTTTTCTATGACTTTCTTCAGCTTGCAGAGGAGAATGCTTGTATGGATCCTCCCCAGATGAGATGGCCACTGAGCAGGGCTTCCTGCTCTGGGAAACCACCTTCAGGCATGGCTGGATCAGGGTGGCCAAACACCCAGGGCCGTCCATGCAGTTGTGACTTTTGATGGAGTGACCACAGTCACTCTTTCCTGACCCTTCCTTCCTGGATGACATGAAGACTTCATATTTCTTATAATTAATTAGAGGATAATCTCCTCATTATCCAAACAGGAGTCTGGAGAGTTTCATAATATTATTTTCCAGGACAGGATAAGGGACTCAGTCACCATTGTGATGTGTAAGCAAAGAAAAAAAAAAACTGTACATGACCTAATTAGAAAAGGAATTTATTGAGTCTATTTGGGTAACTCAGACATCCTGGGGAGGCAGGCAAAGCAGCCTCAGGGGATGTGCTGGTGGTGGGGACAACATTCAACATCGCCCGTGGAAATGATGACACTGCTGAGGATTTGCTCCATGCTAGACGCAGAAGAGCGGTTAGTGCAAACAATGCAGACTTGACTTTCTGCACTTTTCAAGCAAGTTCTTGTGCCTTTTCAAGCAAGTTTCAAATAAACAATGAACAGCACAACAACTTGGTGATTACTGATTCCCTCATCTCTTGCGGTTGGTCAATGTGAATGAGTCAACGTGGAGAAACAGTTCCAACCTTATCCCCTGCTTGATGGCAGATCAGAAGTTTCTAGCACCCCACCTCTGCAGAGAATGTCTCCGACTTTTCATTTCTCATTCCAACTCATGGCCACCACCAGCTTCCTCCAAACACTTGCTTCCCTTGGCTTTCCTCCCACTGTGCCACCTGCTTCTAAATGTTCCTTCTAGCCAACCCCCCTCCCCCTTCTTGGCCCTCCTCACGGGCCTGAGTCAGCCACCTTCCTTCTTTCCCTGTTTCTTTCTCAGCACCTTCTTCAAGGAGGGGTCATTCACTACCCAGGTGTTGCAGTCACAAGCTGATGGTCTCAGGCCCTTAGCCTTCACCTGAGCTTCTGACCAGCAAACTGGAGAGCTGCTCCTGGATGTAGTCATACAGGTCCTCAAACTCACACATTCTGGGTTTTTTCTTTTTTTAAAAGATTAATTTATTCATGCATAGAAGAACTGGCATATAGGCCAGAGGTGTGTGTGTGTGTGTGTGTGTGTTGGGGGAGGGTTTAAGAGGGTTCACTAGAGACAGAGTGGGGAGTAGAACAGGCAGATCCACTGAAATACACTGCTAAGGGGAGCAGCGGACAAGACAGGAGAGGTCTGCTGCACCCTGTGGGTCAGCTCCCCGTGGGCCACAGTGGTGATAGTGTTGAGACTTAACCCCTAGGCCACCAGGGAGGCCCCAAACTCACACTCTAAACAACCCAGCACCATCCCAACGGCCCTCACCACCCCTCCCGTGTTGCCTCAATGAGTGAAGAGCCGCAGCCTGAAGGCCAGGACTGAGTTAATGAGCCCCCTTAGATTCTCCACATCTGTCCTGAACCTTTGTCACTCCTGCTACCTTCTTATCTCTCTGGTTCCATTCATTTGCATCTGATTTTTTTTTTTTTTTTAGTTTAAGTCAACAACACTATCTCTCACCTGGATCTTTTTTTTTTTTTTAAAGATTTTATTTTGTTTATGCATACAAGAGCTGGGGTATAGGTCAGAGGTGCAGGGGGTGAGAGGATTCCCCAGAGACAGAGCAGGGAGCAGAACAGGAGGATCTACTGAAATACACTGCTGAGGGGAGCAGTGGGGAGACAGGAGAGGTCTGCCTCACTGTGTGGGAAGCTCCCTGGCTGGGGGTGGCTCATGCTGCAGTGGCTGCTGATAGTTTGATAGCGCTGGTACTTGTGCCCCAGGGAGGCCCCAGGATAATAAATACAAGTGTGTCCATTTGGGCATTTTTTTCTGGGAAAAACCCCACTGTTTTCATAAACTTCTCAAAGGGGACCATGACCAAAAAAGGCTTAAGACTTCCTGAAAGAGACAGATATACATGGCTGGCAGATGCTAACAGGTATAACATAACGAAATTTGTGAACCATATCAGCTTGACAGAATCTAAGAAAGTTCTGGATCCTAATCAGCAGACTCAAAATGCCTGTGTGACAGTCCCATCACTATTTTTTAAAGCCTCAAATTCATGGGCTACTAATACGGTGTTAGCCTTAAATAAAAATAGCATAGGCAGGGGTCTCCCTGGTGGCGTAGGGATTAAGTCTCAATACTATCACTGCTGCGTCCTGTGTTCGATCCCTGGCCAGGGAGCTAGCCCACAACAGACCTTGCCCGCTGCTCCCCTCAGCAGTGTATTTCAGTAGATCCACCTGTTCTGGTGAATCCTCTCACACACCCCACCTTTGGCCTACACCCCAGTTCTTGTATGCATAAATGAACAAATATTTTTTTTTAATAGCATAGGCAAAGGGGAGTGACACCAGAGGAAGACTATTTAGAAGAGATTCTTACAATAGCTGAGCTTGACTTGATTCACTCTGGTAATTTTATATGTCAACTTGGCTAGGACAGGTACCCAGTTTTTGTTCAAACACTAGTCTGGATGTTGCAGAAAAGGAATTTTTCCAGATGGGACTAACCTGGAAATCAACGGATGGTTGAACAAAGCAGATTACCCTTCCTAAGGTGGGTGGGCCTCACCCTATCAGTTGAAGCTTTAAGAGAAAAGATTGAGGTTCCCTGGGGAAGGAATTCTGTCTTCAGACTCCAGACTGTGTCAGCCAATCCACCCTGCTTCTCTCCTGCCAGCATGCCCTGCAGATTTTGGATGTTGCAGTCCCCAAAATCACATGCATAGACTGATTCCTTAAAATAAATCTTTATAAATACATACTCTATTGCTTCTGTTTCTCTAGAGAACCTTACTAATATGACTCTACTGCTTGTTGAACATTGTAGATTGAAATATGCTATTTTGGATGAATATATTTTTATTTGGAAAACTCTTTAGTATTAAACCCAAGCTTGCCACTTGTCTGGTTTCATGGCTAACATTTTCAATGAATGTGCAAGATAAACACCCTTCCTTGGCTTAGGTTAGCACTTGCTAGGGAGACAAGTAGAGAGATGCTGTGCTTTGGATGCTTGCAGGGATGGGGTTGTGTTAAACAAGAGACATCAAAACCACACTGCACACCACAAGTAGGTGGTGATGACCTGGAACGTTTTCCTTGGAAATCTGAAATGTTTGGATCTAATCATAGCTAATGGAAACTTTAAGCAGCAGGAACATTAAGTAATGGGCCAAGAACCTAGTTTCCTTTTATGGACGAGTTCTCCTAGTTCTACTTCTACTTACTGCATGTGCCAGTGATATTATTATGATAATTTTGCTTTAAAATGGTTTGTCCGTTGGGCCTCCCTGGTGTGGGCAAGGGTTAAAGTCTCAGTGCTATCAAGCTATCGCCAACCACTGCAGCATGAGTTCGACGCAGAGCCAGGGAGCTGACCCAACGGCACAGCAGACTTCTCCTGTCTCACCCGCTGCTCCCCTCAGCAGTGTACTTCAGTCGATCTGCCTGTTCTGCTCCCCACTCTGTCTCTGGTGACTCCTCTCACCCTCCCACACCTCTGGCCTACACCCCAGTTCTTGAATGCATAAATAAATTCTAAAAAATCTTAAAATGGCTTGCTCCTATTTCCCAGATATTGTAATGGCAACTAAGGAATTTTGTTCTAAAGAAAAAAATTTACTTATGACCCCACTACCCTTGTTGAGCTTTTCAAGGACAGAGGCCAAAGAACAGGCTGGCAGACCTTGGCATCAAGGGCAGAAGGCCTCTGGAGTAAGGGAAATTACACTGAAACTCCATGCAACCATTGTCATTTCCTTGTCATTTATAAGCTGTTATTCTTGCCTGGCACAAAAGCACTGAAAGTCTTCACACCCTTGGGAAACTACTACAGGCTGTTCAGTTTTGCAGAACAGCTGTCAGTGAACCCTCTCCAGGTTCAACCATCTACTGCCCCTTCGTCCTTTCATGTTTTAAAGCCCCAGCATAGGGGTTAGCAGCTAGAACGAGGCTGGTGGCACTGACCCTGGAAATAACTGGAGCCTGGGTCTGTGCCGGAAAGGGAACACACCCCTGGGCTTCAGCAAGGAAGCAGCTGCCACTCCAAGCCTTTGGTTTAATGCCACCAGCTCGCCTATTTTCTTGTTGTTAGTGCTGTAATGGTGGGACACGGCGCAACTCAGTCTTAACCTTGTAGTCTGGGTAGCACTGGAGGAAGGGAGGAGAAGTGGGGAGCAAACTAACATGTATTTACTGTATCCCAGACCATGCTGGCCACCTTTTATTTGTACATGCTGTCCAGAAGCATGATGAGATCACTCCCTGCTTATGAACCCCCAGAGCAGTGTGGCCTTGGGCAAGTCACTTATTTAGCTTCTCTAAGTCTCATTCTCCTTCTGCAGCAATAATAGCAATAATGATACTGTAGGGTAGGCGGGAGAGTTATCAGGATTTTCCTCCTACCCCCTCGGTGATGGGCCTCTGTAGGCCTACGAGCGTGCCTGATGGCGGGCACATGAAGAAGGGCGTGGCGTTGGCGTGGCGTGGAGTAGTGAGGCAGAGCTCAGCATTATGGGAATGCAGGGGCAGACACAAAGTGCACGAGGAAGAAGAGCGGGGCAGCAGCGGGGAGAGCATGCAGGAGAAGCAGCGGCAGTGAGATCCCAAGATGATACCAGAGAGCCCAGAGAAAGGGAAAATTTGCTGGGGCTAGGAGGCCTGCTAGCCTCCCAGCCTCCTGGCCACCCTACCTGCTTTGTACATGGGTGCCTTGCTTCAAAAGCTGTCATAAGCTATCGAGGGCTCCAGGACTCCTCCTTTTGAGCTGTCTGCGCAGCTCCATGGAGAGCCTGTGTTCCTGGTGTTTTCCTGCCACAACAGATACCCATGCCACAGAGTGGTGAGAATTACATGAACTATTCCACGTAATGAACTTAGAACAGTGCCAGCGATGGAATGGCATACTGTTTGCAGCTACTGTCTTTCCAAGTTAATTTTAATGCAGCCCTGCTTATGCTTTGACCATTGAGGAAACTGAGGCTCATGGAGATTAAGTTAATTACCGGAGATGGTGGAGCCTGAAACCAAGCTCAGATTTATCTGAGGGCAGTGTTTTCCTCTCACAACAAGACAGGGCCTGTTCAGTGCTATCGAATTCCCTCTCCTGCTTGCCAGCTTAGGGTTCAGTTCATTCGCCCTGCTTTGTACTGACAAGTGTGAAATCCTATATGACTGAGGGCTCTGTCTTTAATCCCCATTCCACCCATCCCTGGCCAAAGGACAATGGTCAAATGAGTGTTTTGAGGGTCGCTGGGAGGAGAAACTCCTGCCTTATAGTCCAGGCTGCAGGTCTAATTGGTCCCTTGATTTGCCTGTGCTCTGCTGGAATCACCCTCAGGAAATAAAAGAACAAGACTCTTACCACAGCCTGGTGGATTTGGGGGAGCAGTTAGTCTCCCACTGTAGTGATGTGTAGCAGAAATAGAACACGAGTTCCAGATGCAATACATTCTCTAGTAGTTATATTTAAAAAGTAAAAGACAAAGGTGAACATCATTTTAATAATATTTAAGCTAATCGATCCCCAATAGTATCATTTCACCCTGGAATCAATATAAAATAATTGCGATGTCCTATGTATATTTTCCCTAGGGTGCTAAATCTGTTATATTTCGCAGCAGCTACTGTCATCCAAGGACTTTCTTTATTCATTAAGTGACCATCTGGCGGAAACTGTGGCCTGCTCCCCACTTCTTCCCTCAAGGGTAGATACTCAAATGGAAAAGAATGGCTGAAGGAGTAAAGACCCCCTCCCCCATCATCCCCATTAGTGGCTTCTGCGGGTAATTAAGATTTCTCATAGAGCGTCTGTGTCTGTGTGCACGACTTGTACTTCTCACTACACGAGTTCAGGTGTGACGATGGGGGGCATTTCGGGTTCTGGAAGGACTCAGGCCTCTTGGACCCTGCAAAGTCCTTGCCAGTGTCCTGTTCCCAGAGAGAAGGTGAGGCCTCAGCTGACGACAGCACCCCCGGCGCGGAGAGCAGCCCGACGTGCCCAGCAGGCACTTGGCAGGGCTCAAATTTCCTGGACCGGAGGCTCGAAAGACCCAGGCGGGGCACAGGATGCGCGGCCGGGCCTGCGCCTCCCTCCCAGGCATCCGCCGGCCCCGGGCCCCGCGGCGCAGCTGCGGCAGATCCGCCGGGGCTGGAAACGGCAGGAATCTCCCCGCCCCGGCTCCGTCCTCCTCCAGCAGGGGCCACGGGGCGGAGTCGCCCACCTGTCATCCGAGACGCCCCACGTGGGTCAACTCGGGCAGGGGGTGGGGGTTCAAGGGAGGGAGAAAAGGCAGAGGCGGCGGGGGAGCCGGAGGGAGAGAGGGGACGAGAGAGAAACGCACGAGAGAAAGCGCTTCCGACCGCGGCGCGGAGAGGGAGCCGAGAGCAGAAGGCGAAGGATAAAGGAGGCCGGAGGCGTCCAGGGCGGAGCAGGTGAGGATGGGCCGGGCAGGTGAACCGATGGAGGGAAGCGCGGGGCTCGAGAGAGGGGGCAAGGGGGAAGAGCCGGGAGTGGAGACAGAACCGCGGATTAGGGACGAAATGAGCTGGAAAGAAGAGCTGAGTGAGAACGACTCTGGAGTGCGGGCCCACCCTGGTCCCTGCAAGAGGGGCGCCGGAGGAACGGAGGCCACTGCGCCTTTAAGGTTGCCCAGGCGACGGCTCTGGCCAGAGCGAGGCGCATTGACGTCAGCAGCCGAGCGCGGATTGGCTGCGGCCGGGTCGTTTCCGGTGGAGCCGCCGCGGAGCCGCTATCGCGGAGTGGACCCGGGCTGGGTGGGAACCGCTGAGCGAGCTCTGCAGGTCGCCGCCTCGCATCGCCAGTCCCGTGCCCGCCGCTGCCCGTCCGCAGGTAAAGTGGCGTCGGCCGGGGGCCCCAGGGCGGCGAGCTTCGTCGCCCTGTCGCCCGTTTGGGGGCGCTGGACAGATCCAAGATGGCGTCATGGGGAGCGACCTGCAGGGGGACGGCCGCACCCCCTGCCCCTCCCCGGCCCGGCGGGCGCCTTCCTGCAGGCCTTAAGCCCCGGGCCGCGCCCCCGGCCCCCTGCCTGCGTCTGCGAGGCCTCCTGGCCGCCGGGGTGTCGGCCTCGGTGCTGGGCTCCTCGATCACCCCGCCCCCCGCCGCCCCCGTCCGCGCGCGCGCGCTCCCCCGACTCCGCGGCGCGGGCCCCGGCCCTCCGCGGCCTTCCCGGCCATCGCGCCCCCGCCCCCGCGCGGCGCGGCCTCCGCGCTAGGCTTCCCCCATTTTCTGAAGGACAGCAGCTCGATTTTACAGCATTCCGCCGTCGTTTCCCCTGGCGTTTCCTCTGGCGTTTCCTGAGAGCCGGCGGTTCTTGGTGTCCTCCCCGCTGTCTCTGTCATCTCCAGCAGTCGCTTTCCTCCTCCTTCCCGGGAGTATTACACCCCCGCACCCCCCCCCCGTGATCTTAGTCTGGCCCCTAAATTTCCTTTTGTCCTCTTCATCTCACCCCTTTTTGGATTCCTCCCCACCCCCTCTCCCTTGAGGCCTGTTCACCACCCCTGTGGCCTTCTGGCTAGAGCAGGATGAAGGCTCGGCCTCCTTTCTTCATTTTGTGACCATGAGTGTGGGCATAAGCAAAATGAAGGGCACTTTCCCTTCCTTCCTCTCGGAAATCCGCGGTACCTGTTAACTCCTCCAGCTCAGTGCATGCGCCATGCCAAAGGCTTTAACTGCTTAAGAGATTCCCAAGAGATTGGTCTTTTCATCAGGGGAAAGAAAGCTAACACTTCCTCAAGATGACCCCAAGGAAATATTCTTGGCTGGTCTGAGGGGGTGCGGTCTGAATCAGCAACAGTTTCTCAAAGTGTTCTAAATATTCCTGCCCTGTAATCCTTTTGAAACCGAGTTTTATCACAGTCGAATCTCCAAAAGAAAGAATATAAGGTTTTCTTATAAATTGAGACAGTGCAGTGAAAGTTTCAAAGTAGTTAATTTTGGAGGCTATTGTTGGGTATATTTGGGAAGAAAAGGAATTCTGACCAAATGTAAATCTAGAGTTAATCTAGGCAATTTTGGCTAAAAGTCTTAAGACCATGAAATTTGGATATTTAGGGTTCACTTGGTGGCTCCATTGATCTTGGGCAGTTTTGTTAATGTACTGTCTTCTTTTTGGTCTTTTTAATGCAGTGTTTCAAACAAACCAGTTTCAACTCTTAGACTCACTCCTTTCATTTCTGCCCACCAAAGACCTAATCAGAGAATGATTTCTCTGACTGCTGTGTATTATGTGTTTCTCTCAATACAGCCTGATATTCTTGGAATATACCTGAATGTTTTGAAGCATAAAAGATCTGTTTGTCATTGCTCTGGGTGGCCTTCGGTATATTATGGCCTTCAGTATTATTTGAAATGCAGAAAATTCTGCTGAAGTGGATTCTCAGTTCATAAGATTGTCTAATCTTGAAGTGTGCCTAAAAATCCATGCTAACGTAAATGAACCTTTTTTTTGAGTGTTTTTTTTTTTTTTCTCCCCTGAAGTAGCAGTGTGGTTCTTTTTTCTGTGGTCTCTAGTTTATGTGCTTCTCATGGAGCTGCAGACTTTCTCATGGCCTGTTAATTAGCCTGTCACTGACCTTTAGCTTGAAAGTTGTCAAAACAAAATGAGTAATAGGGTAGCACTTTAGCTCTTTACTCTGGGATTTCTGTCTCTACTTTTGTATTTATAGTTTCATATCAGTGGTTTTGTGTGCATTGTCGTTGGAAAAGTCAGATTAGTATGGAATTCAGTGGCAGAGTGCTTTTATCTTCTTACTTTTTTTAGTCATTAGGAATTGGAAGGAAAGGCTTATCACCCTTTGTTAAATTGCCAAAGTTTGAATTCCAGGTTAAGGTTATCTAATTACTATAACCTACTCATTACTATTTAACTTCGCATCAAGGTAGTTTTAATCCTCTAAAGTTCAATAAATGCAGTTTATTTATTGAATCTTAACGTAAGTTTTAAGCTTTAACGTGCTTTAACATTTTTCCTGTCCAGGTGAAGCAAATATCTTGACATTTCCCTGACTCAGTCTTTTATAGTTGTTAGTAAGGCTTTTTTCTATTAATTAAGGATTTCCCCTCTCACCTGTAGGTAAGTGTGTTCGCATTTAGGGATGGAATCTGATAAAAGATTCTGGAGTAAGATTGCTTCTAAAATTCACCTTGGGATCCTTTTGTGTTTTTAATTTTTTTGATAACTTTAGTAGTTGGCTCATCAAATCCCTTGTTCCAGTGGTTTGCTGGGTGACATTAGGACTCTCCCCTGGGATAGGAGTTACGCATACAGAGAATGTCAGATGTTCTCCATTGTGCTTACTTGCTTTCACTGAGAGCAGACTTGGTGCCCTTGTAATTCTCTGTCCTGTTTACCATTTACACACTTCTCACGTCATCATGATTTCTTTTGTGCAGGGTTAGGACTGAATGAAATTCCCCTAAGGGCCTGACTCCTCTGCAGCCGCCTCTGCAGGGGATAGTGGCTCATACTTCCTCCCAGGAGCTGGTGCTATTGCCTCTCAGTGTTGCTGCCTGCAGAGGCTGGATCCAGGAAGCCCTTTGGAAGAATGCTGTTTCTTACAGTTTATTCCCTAGCCCCCACCTCCCTGTTGGGGCAAAAAAAATCCACTTAGAAAAAAAGTTCTTGTGAATTTGGTAAGTCAAAGGCCAAATTGGCATTTACTCTTTATAAATCATTTACCCGGCATGTGTGGTTTCTCCTTGCAGAAAGCCATGGCGTCTGGCAGCAGCGCCGCCTGCGAGGAGGAGCGCAGCCTCCGGGAATGTGAGCTCTACGTCCAGAAGCACAACATCCAGGCGCTGCTCAAAGATTCTATTGTGCAGTTGTGCACTGCCCGGCCCGAGAGGCCCATGGCCTTCCTCAGGGAGTACTTTGAGAGACTGGAGAAGGTAAAAATAAATGGGGCGGAGGATGAGATGACCTGACAGTTGGTAGATGTAATGCTGTAGAATGTCACTAATTTGTATGTTTGGGAAGAAAAGGAATTCTGACCAAAGAAGATGTCTAGAATAGAATTTTCCAAAATAAATGCAGTTAAGGTATTGGCTGTAATTTTTTAACTTTCTCATCAGAATTTATCAGGAAACAAATCTGTATGTTAAGTTTGGTCGATAACATGGGGCTTCAGAATGCAATTGCTTCTAACTTGAATACATACCACTTACTAAAATAACTGGAAACAATTGATCAGAAGTAGTACATGTATGAAATAAGGAGTCTTACAGTACTTGACAGTTGTTAATACTTTTCTTCGACCAAAGAAGAAAACTTCATAAAAACTCATCCCATTTTTTAAAACCAATGTGATGAAATACTAGATTGAGCCTGTGACTGGTCCGTCAGGAATTTGGAGTCAGCCAAGTCCGTTTTACTCAGCTGTCTCTCAGGGGAATTGCCTGTAGAGGTACCGAGAGTGAACATTGTCTAGGTCTTATTTCATAATTTTGGTCGTAGCTTGTTTCCTCTTGAAAAAATACTACTATAGTTTTTACTCTGTTCATCTTCAGTGTGTGAATATGAGTGTGAATTAAGTATATGATACATGCTTTTCTCAGCAAAATGATAGTCATCTTGCCTCAAGGATAATGCTTTAATACACTTCCCTCAAGAAATAATGAGAAAACCTGGATCACTAAATGTTTTGAGTAGTTGATTTATTTCTGCAAATTAGCAAAATGAATTTTTAGATTTTCTTAAATATATGAAATTTTGATGAGGTTCATAATGAGTATGAATCATTTGGGAGACGTTTCGTACGTCTGTATTCATTGTATGATAAAAAATTTGCACTATTTTCCATTGGTGTGGACAGTTTCTTAATCAGCATAATTTATTAACAAAAAAATCTATGTGAAGATTTAAAAAATATTTGGGTGGCTTAGTGATCAGGCATTTTTCTTCTGTTATCTTGAAAAGCTGTTTTTTTAAAATTGATCTTTAGTACCATGTTTAGAACAATTTAAAAAGACCATTAAGCAACCAGTCCGTTCCTGTGCAGTCTTGCTGTCTTAAAATTGTAGAAAGCTTGGTTTTCTCTTATTTAAGCAATTTCCAAATAGTAACGCCATAGGCAATCCCTGTTTTGAAATCAGGTGCGTTCCTGGAGATCTGATTCTGAAGTGGATCAATGTGAGGTGATCCCTCTTCTCTGTGGGCATTACAGAAACCTTCAAATGAGGGGAGGAATTTGAGGAGACATTTTTATAGGGACTGTTGAATGCTGTTGCTAGTTGCAAAGCCTGTATTAACACTACTAGTTGGGTACCTCCTAAGGAGGAAAGCAAGAAATCATTAGTTTATTTGTAGATCAGATTTTTAGATGTAAAGCGTGTTGGATTTTTTTTTTTATTCTTAATAAAAGTAAAACTGAAAACACTTTCTTATAACTCAGGAGTCTTTGTTCACTGCATTTCTTTTGCTTGGAGTGAATAAAATGGCTGTTTTTTCAAGTAATTAGATTTTCAGCTCTTCAGGTCATTGTTCTGTACATTTGGTGTTAGATTTCTGTGTCTGAAAATATGCAGTCACAGGTTACGTTTCTGGTGCCTTCTGCTACTAACAAAAACCCACTAGGTCCATTGAAAGCAGCATTTTCAGACTCATCTGGAATTTGAGTCCTCTTATGCGTGTATTTATTAGAATTTTTGCAGTCTGATAGGGATTTTTAATAGCTTAGGACCATTAAGTAGCTTCTGCTTGCCAGGTGTTGTGTGAAGCGTTTTACATACATAATATATTCATAGTTTCAAATGTGCGAGGTTAGTGATTATCACCATTTTACAAAGGTAGCAGGTAAAACAAAAATAAATTAAGTCCGATGAGGTCACCTGCAGTGTGGTAGTTAGCTTTGTAGCGGCAGCATCCGCCCTCTCTCCCACCCCTCACCCCCAAATTTCAGTGGCTTTCTACCAAAGACCTTTCTCATTATATGTGGCTCTTCTGGGACACATATGTTTCCTTGACTTTGGTGTTTTGTTGTGGGCCTGAGTGGAAGGAGCAGCCACTCTGGAGAGCCTGCTGATCTCCAGCAGCGGGGGCAGAAACCGTGACAGTGGGCTGGTGTGTCTCACCAGAGCACTGTCATGGCCGAGCCCCAAATCGGTGCGTCGGGAAGCTTACTCACCTGCAGGGAAGAATGACAGCCAAGGAGGCAGCAAATATTTGTGGAAACATTTAACACATTGTTTGCGGGTAGTTTTTATTGCGCGCTAACAGGTGGCGTGGGCCATTTTTGCTAATTTTTTAAGTATTTAAAAAAAAGTATAAAAATAAACATTTATACGTTACCCACATTCTACCGCTAGTCTATAAAAAATGTATTAATACGTGTCCCGCGCTCTACCACCAGTCACCGTAAAACACATAGATACGTTTCCCGCATACAATGTGTTAAGTGGGCAGAATTTGCACCTGAGATGCCAGAACATAATGCTGTGGGTAGATTGGGAGGGTTTTGGTGTTTTCCTTTAACAAGAGGAAGAACTGAGGCGGGAGGACACTGGCAGCAGCATGATAACAGCATGAAAGAGATAGAAAAATGGAGCGTACAGATTTGAAACCGATCTCAGTAATGACTGGGTCAGCAAGATTGTCTGACTGCTGTTACAGGGGACAATCCTTGAAACAGTGTTATGCACCCAAAATGCTTTGGGTGTTTCATAATTAAAAATTCAGTAAGCTGGTCTGCAATCCAGTATGAGGTATTATTTGTGAATTTTTTCATGAAGGTTAGTGAAATGCCAAATTTTGGGGGCAGAACTTGTTTTCATTTATACTCTTAAGCTTTAAGTGTTGAAGAGCCTTGAATTTTACAGTTCTGTATTAATATGCCATGGAACAATTTTGCTGGGAATTGTAATAACTAGACTGAAGATGAATTGAGATTTCTGAAAAAAGCTGTTTTGATTGGTTACATACTTGTACCTGGTTCAAAATTCTGCAGGTACAAAAGGGCGTAACAATAAAGAGTCTCCTTTCTAGCTGTTCTTTCTTGACGGCAGCCAGTGTTCCGTAGATGACATATGGCACCAAAGAAAAATTCACATACTGAAAAGCTTCCTGTTTCTTCCAATGTTTTGCTCTTGAAAGCAGTAACTCTGTATACGTATCATTTTGCACAAATGCATATCATGGGATAAATTCCTGGAGGTAGAATTACCGGATTATTCGGTCAAGAAATAAATGCATTTGTAGTTAAACATACAAATATAGTAAAGCCATTTTCTTGGATATAATTTCTTTTTTCTTAATTGAACTTAGAAAATCAGAGAAATAACAAAAATAAACTATAACACCTTTCTAAAAAAGAAGAAAAATTAGGCATGATTTTATTATTAATGGAAACTAACCCTATTGATTCCTTGACAGTTACTCTTTTTTTCCACTGCGTGCGCGCAAGTACACACACACAATTTTATATGTTTTGGGGGGTTTATTTTGATGCTAAAAGCAGCACCAAGTACCATGTAACAGGAGAAAAAGTAGGCATCTCCTTAATTTTTTTTTAATCAAAATCTTTTCTGGGGGAAAAAAAACAATTTCATTTAGAACTTGAAAGCTGGCTTAGAAAAATAATGAAGAATGAGTTAAGTGAAAGTAGTAGATATCTCATTTTTTTTTTTCATTCTTATTTTCTGTCAGGCATAATATAACTCACTCTTCACTGTAGGCCCGAGTGGAATTTTTTTTTAAGACTCCAGCCCTGAATGATAAGAACATTAAATAATTCATCTATTTCCATATGAACTGGTTCATAAGAAGGTTTTAAAAGCAGGCAACCATTTGCTTTGTTTTAGCATTAACTATAAGCCCTGGTAATAAAGAATGCTTCTAGTCCCCTGGGAGAATTATTGTTAGAGCTGATCTTATTTCAGTTCTTGGTTATTGTCGTATGATTTCATTTACTTACATCTGAGACTCCCAATTAGAATATTAACTCCACATGTTCAAGACCCTCTCCTGTTGGTTTTCACCTTCCCCTTGCCTCGAAGACCTGGCATGGCAGAACCAGGGAATGCTTATTGAATTCATGAAACCAGTAATCCACGCATTCTTGGGTCACTTTGCTGCGTCTCTGAGTTGGCATTTCTAGTAGCATTCCTTTTTGGGGGTTGTCTTATGCATACAAAAAACCTAATGCTCCAATTTGATTCTCCATTTTGTTTTCTGGTTTTTTACTGTTGCATATGTTACAGTTCACATTGTCAATATAGTAAGAATATAATTTCTTTCTTGCATGTTGTGTGTCCCAATAGTTTTATTAGCTTTTGATTTTTAGTAAGTATAGGATCTGTTATCTGAGAAACAGTGTAGTCCTTTCAGAGTATTTCTTTTCAAACTTGACTGCATTTTTTTTTTCCTATTTGGAATCGGCCTTTCCCCCTTAACTTTTACATTGGTAATGGTGGGAGAGATTTGAAGTGACTGAGTTGGACCATTCTTGGAGATGAGAATGCCAGACTTTATGTGCTGAGGGATCTCATCTTATGAACCTGTAATTTATTTCAGGAGGAGGCCAAACAAATTCAGAATCTGCAGAAAGCAAGCAGTCGTGCTGACTCGAGGGAGGATGAAATCTCGCCTCCTCCCCCCAATCCCGTGGTTAAGGGCCGGAGGCGACGGGGCGCGATCAGCGCTGAAGTCTACACGGAGGAAGACGCGGCTTCCTACGTCAGAAAGGTAGTTCTGAGCTCTCCACTTTGGAGAAGTGTTTAGGGGCCCACGTAAGAAGACACAGAGCAGGGTGACTTGTACCCCCTCTTGTACTGGCGAGCAGGTTTCTGTGATAACATGCCATCAGAAGAAATAGTGATTATAAAACAGTGAGTAGTTGCATTTGGGAGGTTTTCCCCTCTTGTTTTGCAGTAGGAAGAGCAGGGGGCACTGCGCCTTTTGCTCTGGAATCATGGTGTCAGGTTTTGAGACCCTGTAATTCATGGTGTGACTTTCAGTCGTTTATTTTGTCAGCTTCCTTCATCTTAATCTGCTCCTTGTCAGAGCCAACCTGGCCTTTTCAAGTTACTCAGTCATCCTGAAGGGGGAAGAGACTTGTCCTGGCAAAAGACTGGTGAAACTAATAGAACACGATCACTGTTTAAAAAATGACTATTGTCATAAAATGTTTAGTTTTACTTCAGTAATGACCTTGACCAAGGTGTTCTTAATTTCTTTCTTTAGTTGTTGACTGGGAACCAAACACCAGCTTTTAAATACAGTCTCGACTGTGGGCATGGGAGATGAGTCAATATTTGTTGAACGCTCTGTGGCTCAAACATAGTACAATTGTGTTGTATTGAAATATTTTAACTCAGAGCAGTGTTGTTTAAATGCCACAGGTAGCTTGACATTTAATTGAAATGCAGCTTGCAAACATGAGATGTTTTTGGTTTATGGAATTAGCATTTGACCTTCTCTTCTAGGTTATACCAAAAGATTATAAGACAATGGCTGCTTTAGCCAAAGCCATTGAAAAGAATGTGCTGTTTTCACATCTGGATGATAATGAGAGAAGGTGGGTGCATGCCTCTCGTTTCCTAAGTTTTGAATATAGCCCTGGACCCAAGCTGGCCTCCCCATTGTTCTGAGTTTTAAAGCCCTCCATAATCAGTCCCCTGGTGACAATCCAGGATGAATATTTGGGAGCTTTGAGTCTCAAGTTAATGTTTGCAATCCATCGAGAGGCATGTGAAATGTAACTCGAGGTTTGCTTTCCCTTGTAGTGATATTTTTGACGCCATGTTTCCGGTCTCCTTCATTGCTGGAGAGACTGTTATTCAGCAAGGTAAGGGCTGCTGTTTTGATGGCACGTGCTAGTAAGAGAGAGATGAGGCCGTGGGCTTTTTTAAGTTGACCCTTGTTTCCCTCTTTAAGCCTACTGTTTTCCTTTTGTTGCACTATTTTATTTTTTGTTCTAATCCTCTGAGCTAGAAGACAGATACTTTATCTATTTCCCTATCTGCTGTAATTTTGTTTATAGTAACTATTAAAGGAAATTTTTGTGCTTTTATTTTGAGTGTTGTATGGAATTTTAAAATCATGTGTACCTTGTATATCCTTTGTATTGATGAGTGACCACTTGTAAAGTGGAATAAACAAAACACTTAATGCTTCATATGGGCCACCTACTTACAAGGTCCTGTGCCGTCTATTGATTTTTACATTTTTTACCCACGTAGCCTGGTGTGGATCTAATCTTTTGAGTAGTTCCCCTTTTTTCCCTTTCCTTTTTTTAAAGATTTATTTATGCATACAAGCTGGGGTGTGCACCAGAGGTATGGGGGAGGGGGTGAGAGGATTCACCAGAGACAGAGCAGGGAGCAGAACAGGCAGATAGACTGAAGTACACTGCTGCGGGGAGCAGCGGCACAACAGGAGAGGTCTGCTGCGCCATTTGGGAATCTCCCTGGCCAGGTATCGAACTCGTGCTGCAGTGGCTCCACAGCTTCATAGTGCTGCTCTTAACCTGTCGCGCCACCGGGGCGGGGGGGGGGGGCGCTTTCTTATTCACTCTATAGATATTTCATAATCCCACTAAAATACATTTTCCCATTTTGTAACAATCTAATACTGTTCTTACTATTGGAATTGTTTCTTGTTCTGTTGTCATAGATGATCTAGCTGTTAATACCTTTGTACACAATCGACAATTTAGAAATTTTATTATCATGAGATGACAAAAGAACTGATCAATTTTATGACCTTTGTAATACATGGCTAGACTTCTTTTCCTGAAAAATTGTTAATTTATAACATGTTCTTTTCTCTCAGTACTACTATAAAATAAGTTGGTTATGGTACATTAACATGATAGTTTTGGATTTGTTTCTATAAATTTTAATATGTTTCTAACTTTTACTCTCTTTTAGGTGATGAAGGAGATAACTTTTATGTGATCGATCAAGGAGAGATGGATGTAAGTTTTAATGATAGTAAAAATAATGTTGATAATCTTTTAAGTCAATGTGTTGATTGACGGCTAGTGCTTGTAACAGTATCTGAAGAACTGTTCCAACCCTTTTGCCACTACCTTTTGCCAGATATTTTAAAGATTTACTTATTTATTCATACAGAGCTGGGGTGTAAGCCAGAGGTGTGGGGTTGGTGAGAGGATTCACCAGAGACAGAGTGGGGAGCAGAACAGGCAGCTCTACTGAAATACACTGCTGAGGGGAGCAATGGACAAGGCAGGAGAGGTCTGCGGGGCCATGTGGGAAGTTCCCTGGCTGGATATCGAACTCCTGCTCTGGTGGTTGCGGATAGCTTCCTAGTGCTGAGACTTAACCCCTTGCGCCACCAGGGAGGCCCATTTTTGCCAAATACTTTAATGACAAAATCTTAAAGGTAATTTTACCTTTAGACGGGCAGTGTAAGACTTGTTAGCATTGTGGTTAAAGCATCATGCATGTTGTGGAGTAAGATGTGATCTTGCCGTCAGCTGTGAGATTTGGTATAGCTTCCTTGACTCTGTGAGTCTCCTTGCTGGTGAGATGGGTCAATAATAGCGTTGCTGTCGTAGGATTATTATAAAACCAGTGCTTTGTACAAAAAAAAAAAAAGCACAGTGATTATCACAGTATATGAATGTTTGTGGTGGTTATTAGTACTGCTTTAGTTTACCTTTAGTTTAATTTCTTATCAGGAAATTAATCAGGTATTTACAGTCACACTGAACTTTTTTTGCTCATTGTCAGAAGTCAGCTGTTGTGCTCTACTGTGTACTGGAAACATTCTACTTTCTAAAACAGTTCCAGATTCTGATCTCAAAAAGCTTTTTAATACTTAAGTCTGTGTATGTATAGAAATCAATTTTTTGTGTCATTTTCATTTTAGGTCTATGTCAACAATGAATGGGCCACTAGTGTTGGGGAAGGAGGGAGCTTTGGAGAACTTGCTTTGATTTATGGAACACCAAGAGCAGCCACTGTCAAAGCAAAGACCAATGTGAAATTGTGGGGTATTGACCGAGACAGCTATAGGAGAATCCTTATGGTAAGGTACCCTGCTTTTTGGAGTGATTTAAAATTTCAGTATGTGTGACTAATTTTGAATAGTATTTCCAAATTAAAATGAGCATATTCCTTTCAGTGATTGATTGCATTGAGCCCAGTTTTGCATTATTCATTTTATCTTTTGAGACCATGATCATTTGGAACAAAAGTGACCAGACATAACATGGAAAGCAAATGTCATGTATGTAATGGTCAGCTCTTTTTTTTTCAGTTTTCTGATAGCACATTTCTGCCTGCCCAAACCTTTACAGATCCCAATAGCCTGCTAGGTGCTGGTCCTAACACACAAAGTTTTTTAAGGTCATTCATAAGTCCTCGGCTCCCCTGAGTTGAAAGTGGGTTACCATAATGTAAACGTCAGGTCTCTTCTCACTAAAGGAATAAATAGAATTGGAACATTCTACTGATATAGTTAGATTTTTGGTCACATTTATGGAGTAGCTTTGGTGTTAAGTCCTAGCTAATGCCGTTAGCTAATGCACATGCTTTCCGTAAGATTTTCAGTGCCTGATTATTTGATAATATGCAGTCTGATGAACTTTCAATGTTTTTTTCTGTGTGTGTGTCTATGACTAAGGCAAATTTCTGTGTAAGGAAAGTTTATTACAGGTGTGTGCTTCTCCCTCAGAAAGATTTAACAAACTGTATAGGTAAGGCAGCTTGGTTAGGTTTGGGCCTTTGGCCTTTACCAGCTTTTGTCTGTCTGTAAGTGGCAGCAGTTTCGTTTCTTTACTTCTGAGAGCATGGGCTTGTGAGGAAGCACCACGGTGAGAAATACTCCGTCTGGAGCCACATAGATTACTTGGGTTTTTTGAGAACAGATCATCTGTCTGTTTGGCATTTCCCTGATGGGTGGTCTGGGAACCTCCTTGGGCTGTCTCCCTACTTGGTTTTGGGGCAAGTTACTGAGAGCTTTTTATCGACTAGAACAGATTTTATTCTTTCAGTGTGAAGAAAACTAGTGACATAGTAAGAAGCAGCAGCAACAAGCTTTGATTTCTCTGGCTTTGTGGTTTTTTTCTTTCATAAGTTTACTGAAACTTAATGTTGTTAATTCCACAGCATAGGTGATAATTACCAATTTTTGAGAATATGACCTAATATTTTTTCATTCTAGGGAAGCACACTGAGAAAGCGGAAGATGTATGAGGAATTCCTCAGTAAAGTGTCTATTCTAGGTGAGTTTTGAAAGATTGCATGGAGAGTTGTTAAATTGAAGAGTTATCACTACTTAACCAGAACCTGTAAAGTTTCATAAAAGCTAGGTATCTTAACTCATTTTTTGCTAACGTAGTGAAAAATATGTGGACTTTTTATTTGACAGAGTTGAAGTTTGACTAGGGAGTAATTTTCAAGACTGTTGAATTTGCTCATGTATCACAGATCTCTTAATTAGAAATGATTGGGTCCCGGAAAAGCTTTTTGGAATTATGTGCTATTTATTCCTCTTAGAAAGAAAGGCTAAAAACTAACTCCTCTGGGTGTACACACACTGTTCCCCGCTGTGACTTCAGCCTCTGTTGCTCCATCAGTGAATTTACTGGTTCAGAAAAGTTTTTTTTTTTTTAAATAAAGATAGCATTTTATTTATTATTTATATATACCTTTTTTTTTTTTTTTTTGCGCATAGAAGAACTGGCATGTAGGCCAGAGGGGCGGGATGTGAGAGGATTCACCAGAGACAGAGTGGGGAGCAGAACAGGTGGATTTACCGAAATACAGTGCTGAGGGGAGCAGCGGGCGAGACAGGAGAGGTCTGCTGCGCCTTGTGGGTCAGCTCCCTGGCTGGGGATGAGAAATTGAACTCAGGCGGAACCGGTGATGGCGCTGAGTCATAACCTTTAGGCCACCGGGAAGGCCCCCCAGAAAAGTGTTTTTCCTGTGTAGAAAGAGATTGCTTGTTGGCTTCCTCTGAAAAAATGCCAGAGTAAAGCAGGTAGATATTTCTGTGTATTTTATTATGTGGACTTAGAAACATTATTAAAACCTATTTTCCATTGTGAATGGAAATGGTGAATTTTTTTTTTTTTATATAAGGTTAGATTGGACTTTGGGAACAAAAGTTCTGTTTTAGTTCTTGTTGGTTTCACAAATCGGTTCACCTGAGGGTTTACATAGTTATTTCTATGACCTTCTGGAATAATATGGATGGTGACAGTCTTAGTGTATTTGTAGGCTTGATTTGCATTGATGGCAGCTTTTAGTTTTTTCTTGGTAAAGATTTATTTATGCAGGCAGAACCAGGGTGTAGGCTAGAAGTATGGGGGTGTGTGTGAGAGTGTTCACCAGATACAGAGTGGGGAACAGAACAGGCATATCTACTGACACTGCTGAGGGGAGCAGCGGGTGAGGCAGGAGAGGTCTGCTGTGCCATGTGGGTCAGCTCACTGGCCGGGGATCAAACTCAGGCCACAGTAGCTGGTGATACCTTGATAGTGCTGAGATTTTAACACCTGGGCCATCAGGGAGGCCCCGGCAGTCTTTAATTTTTAAGGATACATATATATATATATTTATTTGCCACCAGTGTAAACATGGCATCTGGGCTAATGAAGTAGCGATAAGGTATGTATGTGATAGCATCTTGATGAGACTAGAAGTAATTGAAGACAGGTGCCATATTTTATTTTAGGTGACTTGAGCATGGCTCTTTGCTTGCATCTCTTCGTACTTGTATTTTGAGATTTTTAGCAATACCAAGAAATGTAGAGAAAATCTTTTGATTCTTGCCTTTCAGAATCTCTGGACAAGTGGGAACGTCTCACCGTAGCTGATGCATTGGAACCGGTCCAATTTGAAGATGGGCAAAAGATCGTGGTGCAGGGAGAACCAGGGGATGAGTTCTTCATTATTTTAGAGGTAAAGGACTCTGCATTTCAGAGTCTGTAAAAGAAACACAGGACTACTGATTTCTTCTCTTCATTTTTGAAAAATACTGATTATTTAAAAATTATTTTTCACTTTGAAATGCCGTTGTGGTTTTCTGCCAGGCCACCACACTTAGAATGAGTATGAGTCAGAGTTCTCGAATATTCTGACCTATCCAAATTAATCTTCATTATGCAAGCCAAGCCAAACTCCACCTTTTAGCAAAACAAACTATGATGGTTCTGGGCATCCTTGTTAAAATCATGTGTTTGGGCTCCTTGGCAAACAGGGATCAAGGTAATTATTTAAATTCTGAAAGATACTATTTTTCTAGTTTCATAGTCCACGCAGCTGTATAGCAGGCGTTCGGGTCTGCGATGCAGATCCAGATAGCAGACTTCCTACGAACATGGCTCAGATGCTAGTTGATTTTAATTAAGCCAGGGGCCCAGGGGTTCTTTCTGTAAAGGGCTTCTAGTGCAAGGACTCGGCTCTGTTGTCCTAGTGCAGTGGCAGCCATTTATATATTACATTAATAATAGGTAAGTGAATGCTGTTAGGTATATACAATTTTATTTTAAAAACGGGCAGAGCTTGGATTTGGCCTTCCTGTCTAAACCCTTTAAGAACCTTAACTTGATGAGAAGAAATCTGGTTAGCAAGGACTGCTGGTTAAAAACAAATTGAAGCTCATGTAATGATGCTTTTCTGTCATCTTTTATCTTAACACAGGATTTGAAATAAGTTTTGGGTTCCCACCCACCACTATCTTCTTTTTTGGGGGAGGGGGCAGGGAGCAAAGTAGCTAAAATTGTGTAGGGTATTTCAAATGCCACCTTGAATATCAATTTTTTTTTTTTTCAAACTGTCTTTGCTTTGGGGGTTTATTGCAGGGTTCTGCTGCTGTGCTACAGCGTCGGTCAGAAAATGAAGAGTTTGTGGAAGTGGGAAGATTGGGGCCTTCTGATTACTTTGGTACGTGGGTTTTCTCAAACTGAAGAAATAGTTTAAGGCCCCTCTCAGTGAGATATCAGTCTTTCGTTACTTGTCTTCTGAACTTTACTGTTTAATGGTATTTTTTGCTTCTCAGAAATAGCGTTGAGATACTGCCTCTCAGGTGATAGCTAGGTCATTGATACTCTCATGCCTATTATTTGTTTGTCTTGCTGAGTGCAGATGTGGTTGGCCTGCACTAAGCTTCCTCTTTACTCAGAAGTGAGTCTCTGAGAGCATGTTTCCCTCAGAAGCTGGCCTGCTCTCACCGGCCTCTCCCCTCTCCAGGTGAAATCGCTCTGCTGATGAACCGCCCTCGTGCTGCCACGGTGGTCGCGCGCGGCCCTTTGAAGTGCGTCAAGCTGGACCGACCTAGATTCGAACGTGTTCTCGGCCCGTGCTCAGATATCCTCAAACGAAACATCCAGCAGTACAACAGTTTCGTGTCACTGTCTGTCTGAAACCTGCCTCTTGTGCCTCCCTCTCTCTGTCCCCGTCCACGCTTCTCTCACGCAGACGGCTTTATTTCCCTCTACAGCACCACGTGGCCACCGGCATCGCCGCTTCTTGTCTGTTTATATTAAAAGTTGCTTTCATTGCACCGTTTTTAATTTGGAGCATTAACTGAGTGCTCGTAACAGTTAAATAAATAGAGAGAGTTCTATGGAGACTTTGCTGTTACTGCTTCTCTATGTGCAGTGTTAGTACCCACCCCGGGCAGTGAGTGCCATGCTTTCTGGTGAGGGCAGACCCCTGCACCAATGACTACCATAGAGTAATGATGTAACATTGCAAGAATTTTTTAAGGGACGTTACTTTCCACTTATCATAAGCGTATTTTAGACTGGCCATAGAAGCTGTACTTCTTTATAGAGTAAATGATTTCTCATTAAGCTCTAAGGATTAGGAAAAATGGACATAGAAAAATCTTAGTATAGTAGAAAGACATCTGCCTATATTTAAACTAGAGTAGGGTGGAACAACACCCATCTTTGCTAATTATCAGATGGATATAGTCGGTTCAGTTTTTTTTCTTTTTAACCAGAATTTTTTTGTCAAGCTAATTGCCTGGTTTGTTTAGATCTGGTTACTGGTGTTTTCAGTTCTAAAATATCTTTAGGTGGGACTGTCTCTATCTGCTTTTTGAATTTGAAACCAAATCGTAGGCTGCAAATGCAGGGTTCTGATTTAACTGCATTGGCCTCAGCTCAACTTCTGATTAGACCTTTGTCCAACGAGTGCCAAATACTGATCATCAGATGCTGAATTTAGAATGAATTTGAGGTCTGCGCTCTGGGTTGTTAGCTCAGAACTTTTGGTCAGTGCCCTTCTTTGCTTGAGTGCAGGGTAATCTGCTCAGTAGGCACTGACTCCACGGGGTGGGTAGAACAGACGTCACACGTGCTCTGGCAGGAAGCCAGAGGTGATGTTGCTGGAAGGAAGCCGCCGTCAGTGAGAGGCCTGCGTGCTGAGGGTGGGTGAAGGCCGGTGCGGGGGCTAGGCCCGCTACACTGAGTGGGGCGTGAAATTTGGAAATCAGTTTTTACTTTGATGTATCCTATTCCCCTCCCTTTTACATCAGCTAGATTTCTGGGGTGCGGGGAGGATGTGTCGTTTCCCACGGTTTAAAAAGCCATTCTGCTGAAGAGTGCTGCTTTCCTCTCTAGCATTTACTTCTCTGGCAAGCTTGTCTGTTTCTAAAAGTCCACTTGTGTTTCGAGTCTTACTGTATCTCAATATTTTCCAGCCTTATCAGCCTTCTGTGTGATACTATTTCATGTGCTCCAGTGATACCCAACAGTTCATTTTTATTATTTTTTAACAAAGTTTCACAGTTTGTAATGTGGGCACTTTTATTTTCGTAGTGGTTTATATATAATATAGGGTTCTCTTTGGGAGTGACGCAAGCGTTTTCCATCTGTGTGCAAGTGGCTATTGTTGCTAATATTCGCCCCCACCCCCGCCCCGTCCCAGCCCATGTAAGTTGGTCATGTATGTTGTCCTTGGATTTGAGCTGTTTTTAGATTGTTACTGAGATAGGCGTATAAGTCTGGGAAGAGGTCTTACTTACATTTTAGTGTGGGATAGAAAGTCGCCGTTTTCCAAATTTTTTATTTTTCAAAATATACATTACATGAGGGTTTTTCTGCTCTGTATCCTTGTGTTTAGCTACCTTTTTATATTTAAAAATTAAAAATAAAGTTTTTGTTCTTACTAGCTTAAAGCTTGATTTGATCTTTGTTTAAATGCCAAAACGACTTAAATGAGTTTAGAATGCCATAAATTTGCACAGTTTCATAAGTGTATATAATCCTGTTCATGTATATTTAGATACGTACTTTGCTTTCTAAGTGAGCTCCGCTCTCAGTCCTTGGCTTGCTTTTGTAGTTTTTGATCTAAGAAATTTTCAGTCTAATTTAAAAATGATCACGTTTAAAGCTTTATCTTTGTGCAATCTGAGTATATATGAGAAATCACGGTTGGTATAATTTGTCTTCGTTGATATCCAGGACTTTCAAAGTCATTTTTTGGGGCTTGGTAAGTGTGTATGCGAGATCACTGCTCTAGAAAGCATAGCTGGCCAAAGGACCTCTTCGTGTTGTTTCCTGGTTACTAGTCTGATTATACTGTGTGTAACAATACTCTCTTTTTGTTATAGATTGTCTTACTGGTAGGTCAAGTAATAAAAAAAGATGAAATAATTTAAATTTTTAAATGAATCAGTTTTTCTTCCCTTTCTCCTTTCCTGCTCTTCTTCCTCCCTCCCCCAGAATCTCCTAATCTGGTGGGCAAGACTGAACAATCAAAAGTGAATTATGGAACCAGTGTTTTGAAAGAATAATATGTTTTCAGTGTTTTCCAATTCTGTTTGTCAAAGAATGAACCTAAAAACCTTACTTTAAAGGGTATTCGAGACATAGATTTGTTCTTCCCAAGTAATGGAAGAAAAAGATCAAAATTAAATGCCAAGGATTTCCATTTTATTGAAGACGGATTGGTTCTCTGACCTTGGAACATTCCCAGAGGTAACGGGGAGACATTTCTGGTTCAGCCTGCGCTTTAGTAGATGGAGTGTGTCCATTTCGATTCTGAGGTATGATTAGATGTCTTGAATGTCTGCAACCTTTCTGATGTTTATTCCTTAGATTTCTGAGGAGTGGGATGATTAAGTCATACTCACTAGCATATGGTAATTCTTGATAGTAAGTTGGAGATAAGTTGTATTCGAGAACATTCTTCAATCTGTGCTGCTTTGTAACATGTGCATCTTGTCTAGATTCAGCGGTCCCTCTCAGCCTCTTCAAGTCACAGTAAAGTTATAACTACAGTTTTAACTATAAACAGTTACAACTGGGTCGATTACTGGTTATAGTTTAATACTGGTAAAGTACTGATTGACATAGAATAGTTTTTTGCTTTTTCAATGGTTTAAATACTGATGACTTTTAAAAACTGAAGTACCATGATTTCAGTTTTCTTAATACTAACAGTATGGAAGAATCTTAGATCTCACCTTTCTTACCCTCGAACTCAGAATTGGTATTGTGTACATATAAAGTTAAAATTTGTTGACTGACATAAGATCACAGCCGCGATTTCATCCTTACTCAAGCTAAAACCCAAACTAATGAGTAACGCTTTATTTCGTTATGCCCATTTAGCTGAACTAGCTTTGTGCTTTTAAAGGTTACCACTAGATGGAGAGCTTTTTAAGTCATTTTTGTTAATCTCAGAATGAGTTGGAGTTGATGCACTTACTCATGGGTGCTGTATTTGGGAACTTGGAGAATTTGCCTCCTTGCTAACTTTTATTTGTAAACCCCCATCAGTGCAGCACTTTGACAGTGATTCCCGGATGTGAACAGAGCGGTGAAGAAGCTTGGACCTCAGTAGACCTCAAAACGACATGGGATTACAGTGTGAGCATCAAAACGAAAAGGGTGTCTCTTCTGTGGTCTACTTAGTGCTACTTTTGGGCATTTTTATGATAAAGCCAGCAGCTTATGTGTTCTGCTGCTCCTGTGTTCTGCTGGTGGTGTTGCTGTTTAAAAGGGCTCCCAAGCGCGGTGGCCAAGTGTGGGCTGGTGTCCCCAGAGGCATGAAGGCTGTGGTGTGCCTTACAGAGAAAAGTATTAAATAGGTATTAAACAGCTGCTTTCAGACATGAGTTAACAGTGCTACAGGCCATGAGCGCAGTGTTAGTGAATCAGCCGTTTATGTTAAATAAGGGCACACGACGCAGGAAATGAGCATGTATTGATGACAAAGTGTTCTGCGCGGAGGCCCCCAGGAACCTCACTCCTGTATTCCTCTAGGAGCTGATGGTCGAGTGTGGCTACTCGGGGTCCGTGGTGACTTGACAGGCCGGGAAAGTGACACCGATGAGATAATCAGCTGTATTTTTGTCTTCGATCTCAGGTTGTCCTCCTGACTTTCGGGAAAGCTAAGTCAATTCCTCCACATCCCCTTGTTCCGCCCGGTCGCCTCCTGCGGTTGGCGGTCAGTGGTGACACCAGTTTCCACGCAGGGTCAGACTTCACCTGAGCAGCTGAGCAGTGGTTCAGAGTGAACATGGACGAGCTGGGTAGTGCGAGTAAGACTTTTGCTTTCTGACCCCTTTTGACCCATGATAATTTTTACTGGAAAAAGAATGGGGTGTTTAAGAGAAGTGGATGATTAGGTCTGCTGCCCTCGGTGTGGAAAACACACCAGCACTCACTGCTGGTAAGAGAAGGCCAGCGCCTGGCCCTCGACGTGGCCGGGCCTGAGGGAGCTGCGGCTTGCCTTCCCGAGGCGCTGCACCCTGGAAGTCCGTGCCCGCTTGTGCCACTTTGCTTAGATGCTTGTCTTCCACTCATGTGCAGTTACCCAGCTCCCTCCAGAGGGAGGTACTGGCGAACGGAGGAGAAACAGCGCGTGCAGCGGGAAGGGTAGCAGGAGTTCCCTCAGCAAGGTAGTCTCTGGGTGAAGCTTCCTCTATTAGTTGATTTTCTTTTTTAAGCAAATGACTATGACTGTGTAAGTTGGGTGAGAGTTGGGTTTTGTGCAGCAGTGGAGAGAACAGTGGAGAGATGTGTGGGGCTAGTCCCTGAGCCTCAGTTTTCTGTGCCCATTGGAAGCGGGGGTCCACCTCTAGCTTTGGGGGGGTCTGAGTCTATTATGTGAGCAGTGCTCGTGCTGGTTAAACTGACTGCTTTTGATGTGAACACCCCAGAGCCAAGGTTCAGGGACCACGAGCCAGTGATGTGCCTGTGTGGGGGCCCCGGGGTCAGAAGGAGCCTGGTTATGTCCTGAGGCGCCATCTTTGGACACTGCAGAAGTCTCCGGTGGTATCTAATTCTTCACCTTGTAACCTCTTTCAGAGACAACTGTTTGAACCTGGCCTCCCATCCCAGTAATCGAGCTGCTTGCTGGCTTTATCAAACGCTCATTGGAGGACATCAGGAAATTGTGCTGGTTGGTTGGCTAGTTAGGCCGTAGGGACGTGTTCCTGTCCCTTGTGGCTTCCGCGTGAATTATGGAGTAAGAAACAGCCGCCTGTTAAGGGTGTTTCAGGTGTCAGGCACTCCTTAGGGAAAAGGGTGAGGAGAAAGGACCCCTGACACACCCACTCTTGGGGAGCCTTGGGAAGTGAACTTGACCTGGTCTTGCCCTGGCTTTTCTCCTGCCTCCCCACAGGCCCTGGTGCCTGCCAGACCCCACCCTCGAGGTCACCCCTGTTTTCCTGCCATTAAAATTCTGTCTACTGTTACTGGATGCTGATTGTGACATGCCTGATGTCACTTGATAGTTACGTACTCTTCATATGGGAATACCCTTTTCTGATATTTTGCGCACACCCGTGTTATTTTTATCCCTTGTAATGATGTTTCTGAGTTTTGTACACAGATTGGGCCAGAGGTTAGAATATAAGAAAGTCTGAAGTCTGCTTTGGGAAAACCAGTTGGAGAGGTACCATTTTTCAGATTTTTTGGTCTGCTTGCAATTGGCGAGGTGTTGTGCCTGATCCGGGGTCCAGATAAAAATACGGATCTGGAGTTGTTAGGTCCCCCTTTGATGTCCTTTTATTTGTTACAGTTAATACTCGCCTAGGAACAGGGCTCGGGGCCTTCCAAGCCCGACCGTGGCCTGGGGCCCTGAGAAGTGCGGGCTCCCCGGGCAGGGGGTGCCGCTGCCTGGGCTCCCACAGCGGAAAGCCCGAGGAGCAGAGTTCAGTGGGTCCCACTTCGGCTCTTTTAGAGTAACCCCAGTGCCTGCGGCTTCCTGAGCGCCAGGCCGCCAGCAGGGCCCGGGCGCGTGTGGGGCGGCTGGGTCCGCCGTCGCCTTTGATGTTGGCTCTGCCAGCCCCTTAGCGTGGCGCGTTAGCCTGGCCCGGGACTGCGGCCGACTGTGCTGCCGGGTCACTGGCGACCACGCTCTGCTCGCCGTGGGCCGCTATGCACCCCTCCACCGTCTTCAGGATGAGCTGCAGTCTCCGGTCCAGGGCCAGGAGGTGGGGCTCCGCGAGCACGGGGGCCAGCCGGTCCTGCAGCAGGGACTCCCGCATGACCTCGCTCAGCCGGTAGTCGGCCTGGGCCAGCAGCTGCAGGTGCAGGAGTGTCTTCCTCTTGATCCTGGAGGGACAGGAACCGGTAAGCGCAGAGCAAGTAACTGTCCGACCCCACTCCCGCCACCAGCCATGGCAGCTGATGCGCCGAGGGCCTCCGGTGTCTTCTGAAGCGCACGTTCGTGAAAACCAGGTCAGAAGGGGATTTGTGAAAGACGACAGGTACCGTTTTGCAGCCCTCTGCCCAGTGCCCTCTGGCAAGGGCCTGCTGAGCCATTTGTGCTCGCTAAGTCAGCACACGGTTGCTGGGGGAGTGAGGCGGGAAGTGCTTGGGAAGGCTGCTGGGAAGCCCCTCGGGGCTGAAGTGCAGGGCCTCAGGAGGCGCCAAGGCTTCCAGTGGCTTCCTGTTAGCCTAGCCGTGGAGGCCTCTGTCAGAGTCTACAGAGGGAGAGAAGGGTGGGCCACTCTTGCCCGCGGGCCTTTGATTTCTTTCTTTTACGTGGTAGTTGGGCCTGGACTGAACTGTGTAAGCAGCTTCGTTGTCTGACTTTGTGACCCACACGGAGGAGAGGGAGGCCCATCTGTGTCCATCTAGGAAGTGGCTAGAGAGGCCACGCTCTGGGGGTTCCCCAGCTGGCTTCGCAGGTGTGGCCCCGGACACCGCAGCTGAGCGGGGGACGGGCCAGTGGGGCTGAAACACCAGAGAGCTATGGAAGTAGGCTGGGGGTTCTCCCGAGCAGCTCTGGCGTGGGCTTACGGGACGCAGGGTGCTGCTGAGCTGTGGGTACCAGCGCAGCGGAGGCCTGACTTGTCGGAGAGACTGTCCGGCTCTGCAAAAGCAGGTCACGTGGTGGGTTAAAAACACAAGTCAGCGATGGGAAGGGTTAAAGGTCAGATCCTAGGCCCAGTCAGGTTGCTGGGGAGTTTTCTGTAGCTGCAGTGGAAGGCAGGAGGTGACCCCTCTCGTTCCTAGACCAGCCCTGACCAGTGGGAGCCGCTGCAGACCTTCAGAGGCTGGCTGCAGGGGGACGAGGGGTCCCGGCGGCACCTGCCCTTGACCCCGGAGCTCACCTGCAACACTGGGAGAGCGGCGAGAGGATGGAGAGTTCATCGTGGGAGTGTCGGCCAAACCTGGGGGAGAAAACGGGGTTCAGGGTGGCCGCCGCCGCACTGTGCTGGCTTCTCCCCCCCAGCCGCTCGGAGCCCAGTGCCGGGGCGCCAGCACCTCCCCTAAGTCGGGCCCCACAGTCGCCATGCAGAGGGGTCAGAACCACGCACACGTGCACTCGTCACATTCATTCTCTCTCCGGCCAAGAGGACTGGACGCGGGGTGAGCCCGGCCCCCCTCCGGGGGTGAACTGTCTCGCTCGTGCTCCCGGCGGGCGGGGACTCCGGTTGTTCTCGGCGAGAGCGAGACTGGACGGCGGGGCAGAGGACGTGACCGTGCAGGTCCGTCCTGTTCTCGGGTGCCTGGCCTCCCCTGAGCAGTCACACGAGGGGGTGGGGGGCAGGGCAGTGCTAGGCCTCACCCTCTGGCGTTGTCAAGGTGAATAAGGAACCCGTCATCCCCAAACTTGGTGAACATCTCGTAGTGGTGACGGTCCATGTTTCCTGCAGAGGGGGAGACGCTGAGCGGGTGGAAGGGGACCTCCGCGCCCCCGAGAACAGGCCTGGGGCAGGGGGCTGACCCTCGGGCCTGCCGTCCTGCGGGTCCTCCCTGGGGCTGTACAGGGAGGAGGACACGGACAGCCAACACGCCGTTTGGGCTGTTCCCAAAGCCCAGGCTCCAGCAGCCCCCGCGCCAGCCCCATGTCGGGGGCTCCTGCGCCGCCAGTGGGGGGCGGGTCTGGTTAGAGAACAGGGTTCAGTCCCGAGGGCATGAGGTGTGGGTGCCGCCTGGGCTCCCTGGTGCTGTGAAGCGTGTGCCCCTCCCTCCCTCCCTGGCTCCCCTCGCCTGGTGGAATGCACCGCTCGCTCCCTCCTGGGGTGGGGCGCTGCCCCCCGGGCGACGGCCCCTCAGAGGGGACAGTGGGGCTTGGCCGCCCTCGTGGCCCGAAGCCTCGGAACGCGGCCCCAGCGCCACCCACCTATGAGGAAGTCGAAGACGGCCATGTCCACGATGTTGAGCAGCCGGTTGCTGCTGCTGTAGGGGGGCGCCTGTCTCACCGTGTCGCAGTACAGCGGGTTCACCTCCCACCTGCGGGGCAGAAGTCCCGGCGCTGAAGAGCCGAGATGGCAAGGGGTTGGCGCCCCGGCCCTGGGCCGAGGCAGCGCTGGGCAAGACCCGGGCCGCAGAGGCCCCTGGTGAGAAGGGGCTGGGTCCTCCCACCGCCCGTCTCCTGGGCACCCGCTGCGGGGCGCTTGCTGCTGGGAGGTCGCGCTGGCTGGGCAGGGCGGCGACGTGTTCCTCTCCCCCAGCGCCCCGGCCTTGGCCTGCAGCTCCCCCCAGCGCGCCCCCCAATGCACCCTTCTCTGGCCTCCCGCTCATTCACCTTCCTGTAACTGGGATGCGCCCTCCCACCTTGCCCTCGTCAACTGGGGGGCTCTTAGTCGGTCGTCACAGCACCCTAGGACCTGCCGCAGCCTGGCTGCGCCTTCAGCCGGCTGCCAACACCCGAGTCCCCACTGCACGCAGCCCGCGAAGACACGGGCCCCAGCGCGCCGGGCCCCAGGCCTGAGAGCCCCTGAGGTCCTGGGCCCAGGGGTCCACGCTGCCGGCTGCTCCGTGCCCTACTCTGCATGGCCGTGACCTGCTTCTGCCCTGCGCGCCCGTGAGGCCGAGGGGCCCTCTCTCTGCGCCCCTAGCATGCAGTCCTGGGTACACAGTAGGCTCTTGAGGACCAGAGGACCAGACAATGGCTGAAGGGACATCAGACAGGCCAGCCGGCGCAGGCACCGTGGCCTGGGCGGGGGGTTGGGGGGGGGGGGACTCACTCCTCCTTTCCTGCCAGCGTGTAGGAGCGGATCCAGGGGTTGGGCACCGACAGCCGGGGGGCCAGGTTGAGGGACGGCAGGAAAGCGGCCAGGGAGCCCTCCAGCATGTGCGGGCTGCCGCACACCGCGTACTCCGTCTTGCACATGTAGGGGCACTTGGCAAAGAAGCACACGTTGCTGGCTGCGGGTGGGGAGGAGACAGCTGTGAGAGCAGGGCTTTGGGGGCCGGCCCTTTCCTGCCCAGGACCCCACCGGGAGGGAAGGAAACCCCTGAACTCCCAGCTCGGCAAAAAGCAGAGGAAGGAGACGGCTTCTCTCCAGAACGCTCAAGTGCCACTGAACTGAGCCTCCCGGGCACGGGCGCCCCACCCATGGCACTGAGATCGCCTTTGCCCCAATGGGCAACACTCCAGGGAGCCTGGCACTGTGGCCCTTCCCCATCCCCACCTCAACCTGTGTTCTGCTCAGGTGGGCCAGCTGGGAGTGGGTGACGACGCCCCTGCCCCCCACAAGGACGGTGCTCTGGGCAGGGGGGACCCTGCTGAGCGTGACTGGCCACAGGGCCCCGTCCTTGCCCCAGAACGTCCCTCTGGCCGTGCGCTACCCGGAGAGATGAAGAACACGCTCTGCAGGATTTCGTTCTTGGTGACCTCCAGGATTTCCTTGGTGACGTTGATGAGCCTCCCCACGGTGGGTGGCACCCGCCGGAAGTCCAGAATCCTGACGGAGAGGGAAGCCGTTCAGATCCGAGGGCTGTCTGGGTGCTCGGGGGTGGGTGGGCCAAGGCGTGGAGAGGAACCCGGTTCATCAAGCCCCCGGGGCAGACCACCCCGCCGGCCAGTTGTGTGTGAGGCTTCCCGGCCTTCCGTGTGCTGCTAGGAGACACCTGGGCCCGGCCCCACGATTCAGCGGCCCCCAGCTGGTGCCAGGCAGCCCGCCCACAGACCACACCTTGAGTGGCCATGGAAGGAGCTAGAAGTTCAGGCTTCCACCGCCACAGCACACCCCGAAACTCCTCAGCTAATTGGAAAGAGCACAAACTCCCTTCCAGTTTCAGACCAGGAAACTAGAGCAAAGGGCAAGGTCAGGTCCAGGGTGGCGGCGGCAGCGCCGGCCCGGGGTGGGGTTCGAAGGCATGGCCGAGGTGCTGGAGGATAAAGTGCCAAAAGGAAGAGATGCCCTGAGGCCCACCTCCCCCCCCCCCCCCCCCCCCCCCCCCCCCCCCCCCCCCCCCCCCCCCCCCCCCCCCCGCCCCGTCAGTCCTGCCCCCTTGGCCAGAACCTACCTGTCCAGGTGGAAGGCCGCGATCTCAGCATTGTGCCTCTGAAAGTCAATGAAATAGAAGAAGTCCTCGGGCGTCTCTTCATCTCGCTGCTGTCTGGAAGGAAGGAAGGAATCATGCCCTGGACTCGGGTCACCAGCGGGCCTGAGACAAGAGGTGGTTGTCAGGCCCGGAGAGAGGAGAGAAAGACGGAACTGAGAAGCCGGGGAGGCCCGAGGCTCCCGAGGAGACTGGCCAGGCAGGTGCAGCCAGGGCTCTGACCAGACCTCGCTGGGCACCACCAGGGCCAAGTCTCCAACCTAAGCCGCTTTGGCAGCTGCAGCGGCTAATTCTCTTAACACTTTGTGTGCCGGTGCCATTTAAATTTACCAGCCCCTGGGGCCGGCCATTTTCTGTGCCACCGCATGAATGGTGTAAGCATTCAATAACACACAACTCCTGAACTACTGGATATGAAAAAAACTGGAATATCTCTCATAAAACACCTTACACTTTCACCAAAACAATGTGTAAAGCTTCTAGACTGAGTACGATCAAAGAAATAGCTCCTAATAGTTCCAAATAAATCCACCGTGGCGTGAAAAACCGGAGACTAGATGAACACGTGTTAATATGCGAGCGGCCACCTGACACTGGTGACAAAAACACGTACTAATACGTGAGCAGACCACAAAGGGTTAAAACCCCCAAAGCAGAGCGAGGAGGAGGGAAACACATTCTTCTACAATACAAGCAGGAGAGGGGACTGCGTGGCAGAATCTGTGGCCCCAGAGACCCAGATCACAAGGGCGGAGAGAGGCAGGTGCGAGACAGACTTGATAAAGTGCCCCAGAGATGCAGTTTACATGACTAAGAACAGAAGACAGGAAAGTGCCAGATCACGGTGATGGGGGAATAAACTGTCCCGTCAGAGAAATGTCAGCGCAGCCCAGAGGGCTGAGAGAGGCTGGTGTAGAGGGTATTGATCCATGTGCATTTTAAATTCTCTAATGGGTTCCTGAAAAGCCGCCACCTGCCCAGGCACGCGGGGCTGGGGGGTGTGGCCTGCGCGGAGGGGCTCCCAGTCACTGGAAGTCTCGACTTCCAGTCCCAAACTGGGTCTCGCTGCTAATAAACAAGGAAGAATGATGATCTTTAAACGATTTTATAATCCACTACTGGGGCTACTGGATGACTGCAAAGGCAATTTAAGATAAACATAATGTTGCTGAAAGCTGTAAATAAACAGCATCCGTATTTCAAACAGTGATGTGCGCTTTGCCAGAAGACATTAGCTCGCCCTGGAAACCACAGCTAGGGGCTGCCAGGAGGGGTTCTGTTTTAAAAGGTGCACCCCACTTCAAGCTCAGCCCCCTACCATCAGCATCGCCCATGTCTGGGCCAGCCACGGTCCCCCACGTGTCCTGATCTCACTTTAACTCCCCAATTCTCTACAGAGAATTCCATCCATAGAGTATCATCTCTCCAAAGCCCTTTAGGATTTCCTAAAACGTTTCCTCATTTTTGCATGGCGTGAGACATAAGTGCTTTTAAAACTGAAACTTGTTTTAACTCATGCTGATGTCCTCATCGTAGATATTTTGAAGTAGGAAGTTCATAAGTTTGCTGCTTGGAAATGAAAGTTGCTAAAGTTGCTAAGTTCACTGCTTGGACTCTGCTGCTTGCGGGGGCGGAGAGCTGGTGGGAAAGTCTCTGTGCTGTGCTGCTTGTCCACAATAGTACCTCTGGTTACCTGGACCCCCTTCCTAAACAATAAAGTTTATGATGGATGGGGTAGGTAAGTTTCCTTATACAAACTCTAAAAACCTGCCATTCCTGTAATTCTGGGCTCAGATTTTTGGGAGCTATCCCACTGGGCCCGCCAGTGTGACAGTTAAATCTCTCTCCACCTCTCTGAGTGCCGCCTGATTTCTCTGGGAAAGTTGCCGCAACAATATGACATTAAAAATATAATCTACAGTTATGTTCATAATGTAGATCATCCAAAGGTACATTTCTACATTTTCTTTTTAATATGGGAATAGTCTTTACATTTCAAATTTATTTTTATTGAGGTCACACATTGGTTGGCAACATTATGTGTTAGGAATGTAGGTGCATCTTCACCCCACACCTGCCACCAAAGCCCCAGTCGATTTGCTCCCCACTGCTCTACCCGGCCCACCCACCCCAGCCTCAATTCTGCAGTCAGATTTCTAGAGTTTGTTCGGTTTCTTTTGTGTCTTTGCTTCCTTTAGACAAAAGCTTTTTACATTAAATTACTTGTAAAAAGAATGCATGCTTTTCAAGACACATTTTAAAGTGATGCTACATTTGATATTTTATAAAACAGATTAAACTTCACGTTATGGCAGAAGAATTAGTAAAATGCGTTTTATGACCTCACCTTGGAAGCTTTTGCATTCATTATATTTGGGGTGGGGTGGGGAAGCAAGTCAATTTGAGTGACCTGTGCATTCTGGTTTCTCAGGGGCAAGGCAGAGAAGGGGTTTCAGGCTGTTCCTTCTTATGCTTTTGTGCAAATAAAACACTTTCTGCAAAGGTGAGCAGTTTTTCCTCCCCAAATGTGAAAATGAGTGGCGCTCATCCTCTCTATTTCAGTTTCCAGCTTTAAAAAATCAGGGTCATCCTGATGTGCCAGGAAAGGGTTCTGCAGGCTACACACTATTTCATTCACTTACATGGCTACACCATTTTAAAGGCAGATACTCGCTGCTGTATGAATCCAATACTGCAGCGGCAAGCTTCCCAGGCCCCAGCAAACCTTTTACACTCTCCCGCGTTCTCTTGTGGCCTCACCTCTGCTGTAGTCACTCTTCCTCTTGTGGCCATCTCCCACAGCGTCCCAGGTCTGAGTGACGCCGACCTAGCCCTGACCTCCACGCGCAGGTGTGCCCACTTACGCATGCGCACACCGTGCTCCAGGTGTCCACCATCAGGCACACAAGCCCCAGCCCACGCTCCCAAGCGCCGCCTGCATTAGCACAATCAAGCCTGCAGGGGATAGCACAGAGGCTAGTGGTGCAAAAAGCCTGATTAAATCATTTAACCCTACAAACATAAAATTAACTTAGAAGTTCAGTGGACTTGGTCACAGCCCTTTTTCATAGTCTAATTTTTCAATCAAAACAAGTGTTATTATGTAGAGCTCTGTAAACATTTTGAGGATCCTAGCCCTGTGCAGAAGTGGGGATCAGCTATAGTGGGGAGACTGTGAATTGAGCAGTCTAGCTGCCTGGGTTCGAATCCACTGCCTGCCACTGGGAGACCAGCAGGGCGAGCTGGCCCCACTGGGCCTCAGGGTGTTCCCGTGGGAAGTGGTCACTGACAGTACCTGGCTCATGACCCACAGACGCCATCACTTCAAGGCGCACAGGTGCTAGTCAGCAAGGACCCGATGGAGACCAGCTCGTACTAGCTTTAATTATTCTCACCAGAACCAGCCCCCACGCCTGGGCGGATGGCCCCAAAGAGATTCTCCAAATGATTGGCTTGACCACTTCTATGAATGTTTGGTCCAGCCTCTCCCAGGCGGCCGCCATGGGGCGTGAAGGCACGGACGGACGGGGGTCACTTACCTCATGGGTTTGAACATGGCCTTCCCGAAGTCGGAGAACCTCAGCACCAGCTTGAGGTGGACGCCACTGGGCTTCACAACTGAGAGGGGAGAGAGGAGATTAGCTTCCGGCCTGTGCTCAGGGCGTTAACCCTTTGTTCATTCAATAAACCCAGCTCCCCTCACCCCTTCTCTTTCCTCAAACTTCCTAAGGCTCCAAAGGTTAGCTGAGGCTTGCAAAGCAGCACCTGATTTGCAAAGTGGCCTGTGGTTTGCAAAGCCCACAGTTAGTTCCATCCTGTTGGCCCTGACTGCCCAGAGGTTCAGGGCAAAATTTTTTTCTGACTGTTAAAGGGTCCAACAATGCAGGTTTCCCTAGAGAGACATCAGGGAAAACCCCAAGGAATGTTTCCCTAAGAGGAGAAACCCTCCTCGCCCTTCAGTGCCCCTCTATGGATTCCAACGAAGCCTCTGGGGACGTCCCATTTGACTGACTTGCAAAATTCCCTACAGCTCTTCCTGGTGGAGACCGTACACCTGGGCTGGGCTGGGGCTTGGTGACACACACCTTGTCCTTGTGTGACCTTGACAGCAGCATCTGGGGCACTCACTGGCCTCACCTTGTCCCTGGACGGAACCCCAGAGGGTCTGCCGGTGACTCATTCACCCCTGTGTCCCGCAGGATGGCAGACGGTGGGTGCGTAAGAAAAGGGAGGCCCCAGAACCCCAAACCTCTGTCTTTTGACACATGAGACCTGCACAGAAATTCCTGGTGGTGTTCAGCCTCTGAGGTCTGTGGCGGAGGCTACGCAAGACCAGGGGTGACCGGCCAGGGGTGTCTGTGCCCGGGCTGGCCTGGCCGCCCCGAGGGCTGGGGAGCGCCGTGGCCGGCACACTGTCCCCCAGTCACGGAGCTGTGGCCGGGCACGGCACTGTCAGACGCCCCTCCTTGTTCATCCTCAACCCCGGGGTCTCAACCTTGGCGGCCCTGAGAATCACTGGGGGGATTTTAAAAAGCCGCCGCCGCCCTTCATCCCATGCAAGTGAGCCCAGCCCCCCAAACGTTTAAAGCCCCCCAGTGACCAATGTGCTGGGGGCGGGAAACTGTCACTAGGATCGTGCCTTCAACTTGAACATGGACCCCGGTGCTGGGGCATGTTAACGTCCAGATTCCGAGGAGAATAGGCGGAGTGGGACTGAGCCCCTGCATTTCTAACACGCTGGTCAGTGTGCGGGCCCCACAGCTGCACCCCGACCAGCAGGACCCTACGCTCAGGCGCCCCTAAATGGCCTTCTGCGGGGCAGAAGGCAGAGTTCTCAGGGTTAGGGAGAGCGGGTCCACTCCCGCAACTGCCCACCAGGCCCCGAGCGGAGCCCGCAGAGAGTGGGCACTGCTGTCAGGTCCGGGGGTTCGCGGGCTGTGATGGGGGCGGGGGAGAGGGGCCAGGTCACTTACTCTGGGTGCAGTCGCAGGCGCCAAGCAAGGCTTTCTCGTCCTGACTGTAATCTGCAGAGGAGGAGGAGGGGGCGGTGAGACATCCGGGCTTTCCTGGAAGCCCTGCCCCCCGCGGTCCGGGACTGGCCTGGAAGCCCGAGGCCCCCAGCCCAAGGCCACGTCCCAGGGGACGCGCAAGCTCCAGGCGGCTGTGATGGCGCCCCGCTGCACCCCAGGTGCTGCGCTCCCTCGCCTTCCACGGGCACCCCAAGGGCTCCTGGGGGCGGTCAGCTAATGCTCGCTGTCACGATGCCCGGAAGCTCAGGGCTGGGAAGGGGCCCCGCTTCTGATCCCAGCTCCACTCTCGGCTGTGGCCAAGGAGCTTAATCTCGCTGAGCCTCGGTTTTCCCATCTGTAAAATGGCAACGAGAACGTCCATGCCATTGGGTCATACTGTGAAAGAGGGCGGTAAATGGGAGCGGTCATCTCCCGTAAGGGGACGGAACCCCTCTTTCTGCCCCCCTGGGGGCTGCGATGATGGCTGGCTGGTCTCTTTCAGAAGGAAAAAGCTCAATGCCTGTGCTTTCCTTCTATGGGGTGTCAGTCACCCCTTGGCTGCTTCAGGGACCCTGGCCGGGGGAAGGTCCTCCGGCCCCTGCCCCTTGGGCCTCACCAGCGCTGATGGTGGGGAAGCTCCTCATGTCGTGGAGGAGTCTGCTGACCACAGGACTGGACCGGGGGTATAGTCCATGGCGGTTGATGCCCAGGTGGAACTGGAACCAGCTGGCATCAACTTGGAGCTGCAGTGGGGGGTCCAGGGAGGTGACGTTCAGCTGCTCCTTGTATATCTTGTGTCTTCTGAAAGAGCCCGAGAAACAAAAATGCAAAGACCAGCTGAAATGCTTTGAGCTCCCCTTCATCCTTTCATTCATCTGACAGGGGAGGGAAGTCCCTACTACGCACCAGGCTTAGTGCACACAGTGGAAGCCACGGGAGGCAAACCAGCCACAAGATCCTTCTTGCCCGCAGGGAGCTTACAATCTAGTTGTGGGTCTGTTAATCCTAAACGGCCTGTTCGGCCACCATTTTTGTTACCTGCAGTTCTGCATTCCTATACAAGGCCAGAACTGCCTGGTCAATCAGTTACAGGAGCCCGCCCCTACAAGGTGCCTTTCAAATCAATCAAGAGCAGAAAGCCTGATCACCCTGGGAAGGGTATGCATCCCGTGGTATGACCAGGGGTGCCCAGGGGGCCGTTGATTGATGCAAGACAAGGGACCCCCGAAGCTGATCAGTGGACCACCTTGATAAGTTTAAGACCATGGGCTTGATTTCAGTCTCAATACCGAGTCATCAAGCAGATGGGAAGTGCCTGGGGGGCAGACTTGCGCCCCCAGATGCTGTAGATGACACAGCACATTTTCTAGTTTCACCCCTCCCTATTCTCTTTATCCTCTTTCCCCACACAACCGAGGCTGTATGATTATTCTGAGAATAAAAAAGTCCAGGATCTTGCTCTGTCAGCAGCGTCCTGCATCTACAGCTTGTTCCATGACTCCCATTTATCAGTGTGGTGTTGTCAATGCAACACCAGTGCTCCAGGCAGCACACGAGGACATGCTGTCCACAGACACGCAGTCACAGACCACGCAAAGCCTCTGGTGGGCCAGGGCAGATGGTTAAGGGCAGCACCGGGAGCCTCATGTCAAATGGATCTCAGGGAGTGATCCTGGGCCTCTAGGGGCATTTCCCACTAAAAAGTCTGCATTTCCCCCCACCCCAATATTTTCTGACTTAAGGAGTCAGGAGATAGGAGAGAAAGTAATTGGTGAGAATGAAAGAAATGGGGGATGAGGATCCTGTTAGGAGAGCAAGAAGAGACACATGTCATATAGGAAAAGAATTAATTAGCCATCTACTTTCCTGCTCAGGGTCCTTTTCTACCTGGGTAAAAAGGAAAAAATGTAATTGGGGCCTCCCTGGTGGTGCAGGGATTAAGTCTCAGTGCTATCACCGCTAAGGCCTGAGTTCAATCCCCCGCCAGGGAGCTTCCCACATGGCGCAGCAGACCTCTCCTGTCTCCCCTGCTGCTCCCCTCAGCAGTGTGTTTCAGTAGATCTTCCTGTCCTGCTCCACACTCTGTCTCTGGTGAATCCTCTCACCCCCCACCTCTGGCCTACACCCCAGTTCTTGTATGCAAAAATAAATAAAATTTTAAAAAATTGAAAAAAGTAATTGAAAGTAAATAAATCCATGTACATATCAATACTTAATTCATGATAACAGAACCCCGACCATAGAATGGGGGAAGAATAGTTTCTTCAACAAATGGTGCTAGAAATAAGGAAGGCGCATGAGAAAATAAATTTCGATCAGTCTCCAACTGCATACACCAAACTAAATTAAAAAATGAATTAAAGGTCCAGAAATAAGGCCTACAACAGGAAAATATATAGAAGAAAACAATGTTTCATGACATCATGAAAAAGATGTTTTTGGAGACTTGACTCCTATCACAAGGGAAATAAACAAGTGGGATGACCTCAAGGTATAAAGCTTTTACAAAGTGAAAGAAAACACAAGTAGATTAAAAAGATGTCCTACTGAATGGGAGGAAATAGCCACACATTCTATAACTGGCAAGGGGTTAATATTCAAGATATAAAAAAAGGTATCCAATTTAATAATGATAAAACAACCCAATTAAATAAATCGGCAGCAGATATGAACAGACAATGCCCCCAAGAGGGTATTCTGGAGTCCAACAGACACATGGAAAAAAACGTTCATCACCACTTTTAATGCATGTATTAAAAAGATCCCCTATAACAGTTCCGGGGAGGATGCAGGGAAAGAGGACCCCGATCACACTGTCATTGGGAATTTGAACTGATGCAGCCATTATGGAAAGCAGTCTACATAGATATACCTTAAAATAAAAATAAAAATACCCAAAACACAGATGCCAGCAATCTGACTTTGGACATTGATCCAGAGAACATGAAACATCAACTCAAAAATTGTAAGATCGACAGTGTTTACTGCAGCATTATTTACAATACCTGGGGTGGGGAAATAACCTAATGCCTCCGACAGAAATGAATCAAGATGTGGTCTCCCCACACAACGAAACCCTTACTATTCAGCCATAAGAAAAGACAAAAACATTGCCATTTATAGCAGAATGGAAGGAATGTGTGGGAATTATGTGTATTGTAAAGCAAGTCAGCAAGACAAAAGCAAATACTGGATATTTACACAGCAGACAATTCAACAAAGCAAAATACTTATAAAAACTAGTGAACCCCAACAAACAGTGTTATTCTGAGGTTAAGAGGGAGGGAGAATGGAGAAAAGGCCTAAGGGGTATAAGATGGCGGTGTAGGAAAAAGAGAAAAAAGTTATAAACAATGCCCTTGTTGTTGAGAGGCTTCAAATCCAGTTTGGCAGACAAGGTATGTGTCTATAAAATAATGACAGTTCAGTATAAGGCAGTTGTAAACCAACTGCTAGACAGGTCGTTTAGATAAAAACACCTTCACATGTAGGAGAATGACTCTATGACGAAGCAGGCCAAAGAAGACTGACCCAGTGAATGGGTGGTGTTGGATAAAGGGGGGATGTCAAGGTGCTCCTGTGGGATGTCGGGGAGCACCTGAGCATAGGGGAGGCAGGGCACATCTGGAAATTGGAGAGGAAGGTTGGATGAGCATATGATGGCATAAAAAGATGGCGGCTTTCCAACTGGAAAGCAAAGCAAGCCAGAGAGTCACCTGGCGAGGTAAACTAACTGTCGAGGGCTTGGGTGTTCCTCCACATCCAAAGCTCTCAAACTGTGATCTCCATCTCTGAGGTCTGGGGTGGGCTGAATAACAAAACAGGCGTGGCTGAGCTTCTTGGAATGTCAAATATTTTCATTGCTAAATAGTCAAAAATATTACTTTTAGGTTAAAATACACGTAGACATATTGTGAACAAAATGCCATAATGATCCTTTTAAAGATAAACCTATTTTTGAAGGAAATTTTACTTGGTAGCCCTCTGGGTTCATAGGCTTCTGTCCCTGACGTTCAGGTTACACCTCCAGGAAGCACAAGAGTAGATGATGGTTTTTCCTGCACTGCCCCCTAGTGGGAGACCTTGGAAAGTGCTAATACCTACTTGGCCCTTGAATTGAACAGAGGAAGCGTCTGCTGTCACTCACCTCACTGTTTGGGAGGTTTGGGAGGAATCTGAAAGAATATTTAACCCAACCTGCTGTTCTCAGCGTAACTTTCCTATTTGTACCTGAGCAGCTCTAAAGAAGCGGATGCACCCTGTCCAGAGTAGCTCAATCAATCAGATCAGCTCTATGAGAAAGCACGTCCCAATAATAAGCGAAACGCTTTCCATCACGAGTTTTGATTTTATCCCCTGGATTTAGGCAAAACACATTCCTTTTTCACCTGACAGTTTTTAAAATCTCTTGAAGATGGTTGTCCAGTGATCCTATCATCTGCCATCTTCAGGTTTAGTGTCTGCATTTTCTTCACTCCCCTTCCGAGGCTGCGGGAGTGAATTCGTCTGTGGCCTTGGATTGCCTCTTATGTGGCCCCGTTTGCCTCTTATTTCCAACACCCAGAATGAACTGCAGCACCCACATGAGCTGCCAGGGCAGAGCAGAGGAGGGCAACCAGTGACCCATTCAGGATGTTTTCCTGCTATTCATGTAGCCAAAGAAGAATATTTTGGAAAGCACATCACATATCTCTGAAAAAACAAGAGAGACTTATACGTGGCAGATTTCTAAAATTGGTCCTCAAGCTTCACCCTCATCTCCTGAAACTGAAAATATGAGGAGAGGCCACCCCAGCGATTCTGCCGTGTTGCAGGGCACAGCTGGCCTGAGCTGGGGACTAGCTGGGCCGTGATCTCTCCTACTGGTAGCAGAAAGAGGCCAGAGAGATTCACGGCATTAGAAGGATTTTTTAAAAAATTTATTTTTGCGTAGAAGACGGAAGTGTAGGCCAGAGATGCGGGATGTGAGAGGATTCACCAGAGACAGAGTGGGGAGCAGAAAAGGTAGATCTACTGAAGTACACTGCTGAGGGGAGCAGCAGGGAGACAGGCGAGGTCTGCTGCGCCATGTGGGAAGCTCCCTGGCTGGGGATTGAACTAGTGCTGCAGGTAGCTTGACAGTGCTGAGACTTAACCCCTATGCCACCAGGGAGGCCTTAGTTCATATTTAAAAGGACCACCTCCACTTGGTCAGTTCTGGGGAAGTAGGTGTGCAGAGAAGACATGGCAGCCAAAGGGACACCAGGATGCTAAGACTTCGGTCTCCAAGCGCAGTGGACAGCAGAGGGCTGGGACTTCTCTCCCAAGAACCCAAGCTCTGGGCTGCCTTCCAGCCTGGGTGGGGGAGGATCTGAACCTCGGGTATAATTATTTAAAATGACAGAGGTTAAAATGCTTCAGACCCTAAGTTTTATAAAAAGTCAAGAGAAAGGACAAATTGTTGACTGACTCTGTGGGCCTCCCGCCAACATCTCTTTACTTTATTAACATTTATTTTTATTTTAGGAACTAGTCGGGCCAAGCTGTAGTTCCCAGGCTCCTCTGAGACTAAACTCTGTGGCTGCTGAACCCTCTTGGGAGTCTGATGGAAAGACTGGAACGTTCTGGGAGAAGTCAGTCCCCCCAACTAGAGCAGCAGCACAGAAGAGGACTTAGGAGAATGGGACAAGATGCAGGTTGCGCTGGGCTTGGGGACAAGCTGATGGCTGGTGGATTAGGCTACAGTGGTCTGGGATTCAGCATCCAGAGCCAAAAGCAGATGAGGCGAAGGGAGTGAACTGGACGAGGACAAGCTGCTCTTTGGACACTTTCACATCTGGTAGAGCTAGTCTCTCCTTATTGCTTCTTAAAAGAGTTTTCCTTGGGTAATTGTCTCTGTAAATATCACAATGACAAAAACTCTTTTAAAGTGGGAACCTTGAGGAATTTTAAACAGCCTTATCCAGTAGCATTATTCTAATGCTTTCTTGCATTATTAATGAGAGACTGCAATTGGCACATCTTTCAAAAGGCAATTTTCCATTTCAAAATTTATAATGAGTGTGCCCTTTGACTCAACAGTTTCATTTCATGGCCGTTTAGCCTATGAACAATTTGCACAACTGTGCACGAATATGATGCTCATTACTGTGTTGTTTGACTATAAAAATGAAAAAAAAAAAGGGCTTCCCTGGTAGCACAATGGGTTAAGTCTCAACCTATGAAGCTATAGGCAGCCACTGCAGCATGAGTTCGATCCCTGGCCAGGGAGATTCCCACATGGCGCAACAGACCTCTCCTGCCTCACTCGCTGCTCCCCCCAGCAGTGTACTTCAGTAGATCTGCCTGTTCTGCTCCCCACTCTGTCTCTGGTGAATCCGCTCATTAACCCACACCTCTGGCCTACACCTCGGTTCTTCTATACATAAATAAATAAATATTTTAAAAAAATGAATTAAACCCCTCACAATATCTAAGATTAAGATATATAACTCTATATGCAGGAACATAGAAGAATGTCTAATTTAAGAATAATATGTAGACTGGATTTCACATTTAAAAAATATGCATCAGATGCACATTCTAACATAGACATGAATGCAGAAACATATTTGTAGTGCATGGAAAGAACTATACCAAAATCTTGTACCCTGTGAACTGAAATAGGGAAAAAAAGGAAGATGTACAAACTTTGAGAACCCGAAAACACTATACTGCTCTACAGTTTGTTATTTCATGTTGGTTGTATTATTAATCTCAGATTTATTGAGTTTAATAAGTATCTTAAACCCTCTGAATGTAATACCATTTTATTTTCAATAACAATAAAAAGAGAGGCCTCCCTGGTTGCACAGTGGTTAAGTCTCAGGGTTATCGGGCTATCACCAGCCACCGTGGCCTGAGTTTGATCCCTGGCCAGGGAGCTGACCCACATGGCACAACAGACCTCTCCTGTCTCACCTGCTGCTCCCCTCAGCAGTGTGTTTTAGTAGATCTGTTCTGCTACCTGCTCTGTCTCTGGTGAATCCTCCCCCTTCCCCGTTCCCCACCCCCATTCTGGCCTACACCCCAGCTCTTGTATAAATAAATAAAGAAAGAAATGAAACTTAAAAAAAAAAAAAAGCCAGCGCTAAATCCCCTTGGAACACCCATATGCCAGGGAAGGGCTTCTATGCCTGTGTTGCATGAGACACCATCATTTGCATGTCCGGGCATGTCTGCAAGGCTGTGGATCATCAAGGAACTCTGGGAGTCCTGCTGGAGCTTGTCTGAGGCCTTAGTGTGCTAACCAAGCAGTAGCCAGGATATGGTCAAGGCATTAGAGAGAATTAGAGATGAGAGAGAATCGCTCTTTTCTATCCTCTGATGTCGGGCAGGTGTGGGCATGGGACGCAGGGGGGGAGGCTGCTGGCGCAGGGAGGGTTGGAAGCCGGGAGGAGTGGGGCAACTTCGAAGCCTCTGGTGGGCTAAGGGGGAGCCTGGATCCCCCTTTGCTTCCTGTGGGGGGGGAAAGCTGAGAGCATGTGGAGGGGGTGCCAACCCATGCCCCCCCATCCCTTCTGGAATCCTGGGGGCAGAGCCACTGATATGTGCTAGTAGCCAGGTGCGATGAGTGTGCAAGCGAAGAGAGAGACAGCCATGACTCAGAGGCTTCAGGGAGGATTTAGAAGGTTCTGGAAGGCTTGGGTGTGTCCCCACACGCCCAGTCACTCATCACATGGTTTTTGGTCTGCAAAACCTTGGAGCCTCCATTTCCTTGGCTGCAGGGTTTGACTCCCCCTCCCCTCCCCCCACTTGGTTACAAGGCATAGATGCCTCTATTATATTTATAGGTTCTTTGTGGGACTGGGTCTGGTCCTATGGGAATAATTATGGCATCAGACAGTGCAAATACGTCAAAGCAATACCCTCTGCTGGCCACTGACCTGCAGAAGCTGGGGCAGTGTTGAGGCCAGATCGGGACGTCCATTCTCCAAAACTAAGCAGGTTGTTCCTTCTTAATCTCCAGCAGACACCTTTGCCTCCTTGCCCCTCCAGACCTCCTCTGAATCCTGCAGTTTCATGTCCACAGCCTGCTGGGATGCGGGCGCTCACCTCTCACCTCGATACTGGAATCTTCTCTCTCTTTTTTTTTTTAATGTTTATTTATTTATGCACACAAGCTGGGGTCCAGGCCAGAGGCATGGGGTTCGCCAGAGACAGAGTGGGGAGCAGAACAGGCAGATCGACGGAAACACACTGCTGAGGGGAGCAGCGGGCGCGGCAGGAGAGGTCTGCTGCGCCATGTGGGAATCTCCCCCACTGGGTGTCAAACTTGCAGTAGCAGCTGCCGACAGCTCCACAGTGCAGCACTTAACCGCTGCTCCATGTGGGAGGCCCTGGAATCTTCTCTTAAGGGGTCTTCATGACGCAGCCTCTTGCCCTCTCCCCTCTGGGCCCCCTTCACAGCGAGATGAAAGGTCTAAAGAGCACACGTCTCCCTTCTGCAAACCCCCCACATCCTCCCAGCCCCTGAACTCTGGGCCTAGCCCCAGCCTGCTCCGTGGAGCCTCTTGCTGCTTCTCTCCTGCCATTACCCTCCTGCCTCGGCCCTAGTTGATGCTCCCAGTGTTCCTGCCCGCTCCGCGCTTTCTCTCCCTTAGGAAGCCTCCTTGCACATACTCACCCCAGACAGCCTTCCCAGCGTGCAGGGCCAAACTCCCATGGACTTTCCCCTCTGGAGCTTTTCCAACCCTGCAACCGGATATCATCTTCCTCTCGTGCTCCCTCAAATCCCCACACAACCCCCTTCCTTCCCTTGCTGCCATGTTCTGAGTCAGAGAATTAGCCACGAGTTCTCACTCCTCCTAACAGGCTGCGGACGGGGCCTGGCGTGACGTCCCTACAAAGCCCAGCGCCGGCCCCGGCTCACAGCGAGCTCTGAGGTTCACTTTGAAAGGAGGTGGAAGCTCTCCACTGGCAGGACACATGCCATGTTGGAGGATATTTTTGGGAGGAGTGGGTTACAGTCTATTTCAGGGATTTGTTTCCAATTCGAGACAAATCTGGCCTTTCAGATTATTTCACTCTGAGTTGTCTATAATGGAAACGTTCTAAATAAGGGACCTCCACAGAAATGGGGCGATGAGGCAGGCAGGGTAAAGAGTGGAGGGTAAGGGGGGACAGGACCCCTAAACATGAGTCAGAATATCCCTGGATCATTCAGAACCAAGACTTGGCAGAGGCAGCAGGGATAGCCCTCTGATTTTAGTTGGGTGGGGCCAAAAGTCCTTCCAAATAGTGTAAATCAAAATCATTTGTAAAGTTCTGAAGAAAACACATTTTTTTTTTTGGCGGGTAGTCTTAAAGGCGGATTCTTCAGCAGCAAACAGACACTTGTGATGTCCTAAGACATAACATAACAAGTGTCCAACTGAGGTGGCTAACTCTCCCGTGCCGGCATCCACTGAGTGCCCGAAAGGCGTCTACAGTGGTGATCTCACTACCCGGATTGAGCCTCCCGCTGCCTTTAGGGGCCCACAGATCCCTCTCGCTGGGTTGTGGGGAGCCTGGGGTCTTCAGAGGGGAGCCTATGCCCAGAGCTTGCACGGGGAGCCAGGAGGTAGGGGGACCACCTCACAGAAGGAACGGTGCTCACCAGCTTGGCTTAAGGGCCCACTAGCCAGACCCCATCCACTGCTCCTTGGCCCCACTCACCAACCAGGTGACCTTGAGCCAGCCCAGGACAGTTTCTGACTCACGGCTGTCGCCTCCCCTGTGAAGAGGAGCTTACAATGGGCCTGCCTCATTGGTTGCTGTGATGGGCAAGGTGTCCAGGTACCTGAGGCTGCCAGGGCCCCGCTGCGCTATTACTACTATGGGGGGGGGCAGGGCAGCAAAGAGCGCTGCAGCCGGGCAGAAGAGGTGGCCAGAGAGCAGGGGGGGTCTGGATCTGGCTGAGCACCCACAGGTTCTGGCCACGGGGCTCCCGTGTCTTTATGGGAGCTCGCTCTGTACGCAGTTAATTTTGGAATCTGGGATGGACGGAGGAGCAATAATCTCTCACCAACCTTGGAGCATCACCCTCCTAGGAATATCTCCTGGGTGGGAAAGGTGGTGCTTTGGACTTGGCTCAGGAGATAGCCACCTAATATCAGAGGACACTTAGGTTGTTCCTATGTCCTGGCTATTGTAAATGCTGCAGGTAAATGTTTTGGGTTGATGGTTTCCTATTCTTCAGATAGATGCTCAGGACTAGGGTGTCTGAGTTATATGGTATTTACATTTTCTTTTTGTAAAGATTTACTTATGTATGCATACAAGAACTGGGGTGCAGGCCAGAGGTGCGGGGGGTAAGAAGATTCACCAGAGACAGAGTAGGGAGCAGATTTGGCGCCAGGCTCAGACTGGCAGATTTACTGAAGTACACTGCTGAGGGGAGCAGCAGGCGACACAGGAGAGGCCTGCTGTGCCATGTTGGAAGCTCCCTTGCGGGGATCGAACTCCTGCTGCAGTGGCTGAGAAAGCTTCATAGGTTGAGACTTAACCCCTTGCACCACCAGGGAGGCCCCTACATTTTTGTTTTTTAAGGTAAACCCAGGTAGCTTTCCTAAATGGTTGCACCAATTTACATTCCTATTAACAGGATAACCATCAGTGGGTGCTGAATCTTATCAAATGCTTCCTCCGCTTCTATTGGTATTATGATATGGTTTTTAGTGTTACTTTTGTTGCCATCCTGTATTACAGGTTGATTTCGTATATCAAACCATCTTTGCATCCTTGGGATAAATCCCACTTGATCATGATGTATAATCCTTGGGATATACCATTGAATTCAATTTGCTAGTATTTTGCTGCAGATTTTTGCATAAACGCTCATCAGGGATATTGGCCTGTGGTTTCCTTTCCTTCTGTCTTCATTTGGTCTGGGTGTTAAGGTAACGTTGGCATCATAGAGAGGGATTCTTAAGTGCTTCCTTTCCATTCCTTTACCTACTGACCTCCCCTGGATTCTGTGCTGCATGCAACACATTTTGGGAAACATTAAATATTAACACTGGGCCAAGGAGCCCCGCAACTGTGATGTGATGACTTAAAGAGCAGGGGTCCTGCACCTGGACATGAGTCCCGCCCCTCCCCCAGAAATTCTCATGTAGAGGTCACTTGGCAATATTTAGAGACATTTTTGTGTCATAAGCGACGGTGGAATTGCTCAGGGGTGCTGCCGGCAGTTCCCGAGGCACAGAGAGCCTAGCATGACAGAAAATTACCTGGCCCTAAACGTCGGTAGTGCTGAGGCTAAGAAACCCTGGGCTGGAGCCATAGAGTCATGAGCAAATAAAGTTCTTAATCCTGTGATGATGACCTGAAAATTGCTATGATGGATTCTGGGCGCTGTGCAATTTATTATTTTCCATAGACAACACAAAAGCCTTCTTCCGGGTCTCCTACTCTCCTTCTCTAACTTCTGCACAGCAAAAACTGTAAAATGCTACTTAATTGTTTTTCAAAAACCAAATATGAGTCAGCAGTCACTGAATTTTAGACTTAGACCAACCCAACCAATATATTGATAAAACACCAACACGTGTTATTTGCAAAAGATGCAATACTGATCTATTAAAATGTCACCGTTTGGGTTCTTTTCATCCTTCCACTGTGCTCTCAAACACACTACACATCACACACATCACACAGCCCCACCTACCCCTCCTCAGCCTGCGACACTGTTGGCCACTCTCCTAGGTGAGCAAAGAGATGTGTATCTAAAGGTAGTGCTCAGTGTGGACCAGGTAAAAGGAGAAGCCATCAAAATGGGTCCTCGAGTCATCAAAAGTTCACCAGAATATACTTATTTTTACAAGCATTTAAACCCTGCCTTACTGCCTTTCACTAGAAAAGGGCTTTTGAGGAAGTTAAGGCCCCGCACGCAGGGGGTTGCCACAGCGGGTTAGTCTGAGGCAAGATTTTCATGGTTGCTCAGCAAATTCCCTTGTGGTTCACCCACAGATTAAATTCTTTAGAGTCCTTGGCTTGTGAGCTGGTGCTCATTTGCATGGCATTATTTTTCCATCAGATTTACCGACTGGGAGGGTGACGACAGCGTGACCTACTTCCCTCTTCCGCACGAGCAGCCACCCATGTGGTAGGATGATTTAGTGAGATATTATTGCTTTTTGTTCTTCTGGAATTTCACCCAGTCCTGTTCTAAGAAGTAGCAGGACTTTGTGTTCCCAGTGTCACAGGATGCGCATGTCCAGGACCTAGAAGTTGCCCCTACTTCTCCGGCTTTTTTTTTTTAACCCAAGTTCAGTGAAGGTATGCATTAGAAAGGGGGATTGGCTGGGGGAAAGAAGTGCTAAAGAAGCACCCTTTGGGGGAAGCATGCCAAAGCTCCCAGAGTAGGAAAGCCCAGCCCCAGGAGAGGCGGTTATCCAGGTGGTTATCCAGGATGGTGGGACACGACTCTGGGACACCCAGGAAATGAGGGACGATTATTTCAGGCACCAGAAGCGCAGCCTCAGCAGATACTAGGTCTTGGCTCCAGGGACCACTGAGCCTGAATCCCAGCTAACCTAACCAAAGAGGGGCTTAGAGTCCCCTTTGATTTGATATCAGAAGAAACCAATGTTCCGTTTCTTCCGTATGAGTTTGTGGCGTCAAATCAGGTTGTGCGAAAGTCACGATTTAATCCTGAAATCCCGGTGGCCTCCAGCTCCCTCAAGCTTCTTGTCTAATGAGGGTCGGCTGGGATGCTGCTCAGGGGGCACTCAGGGACCTGGCCTGATGGAGCCATCAAGATCCCTGGGGCTGGGCCTCCCTGGTGGGGCAGCGGTTGAGCGCTGCGCTGTGGAGCTGTCGGCAGCAGCGACGCGAGTTTGACACCCGGCTGGGGAGATTCCCACATGGTGCGGCAGACCTCTCCTGCCTCGCCCGCTGCTCCCCTCAGCAGTGTATTTCTGATCTGCCTGTTCTGCTCCCCACTCTGTCTCTGGTGAACCCTCTCGCCGCCCCACGCCTCTGGCCTGTACCCCAGCTTGTGTGCATAAGTAAGTAAATCTTAAAAAAAAAAACCGAACTTCGGGGCAACCCTCACTGTTCTCAGGGCAAAAGAAGAGCGGAACTGGAGGGGTAAGGGTACCAGCTTTTAAATGCTTAGCCCGGAAGAGACATCACTCAGATCCCGTCCCCTAGAACTATAGTCCCAGGGCCACCTCCCTGCAAAGGGGCCCAGACACCCATGGTGAGCACCCGCATTTGGGTGCCATTGTCCCAGGCTCATGCTACTTATTAATCACAGGATGAGTCTTTTCACTTAGTGTTATTAAAGACTTGCAATCGTGTAGTGCTTATTACAAATACATTTTTCCCGGGAGGGGGGCTATTTGCATGTACCCTTTAATTCAAGCCCTATGAATAGGTCATTCCTCCAGAGGAGGAAATTAAGATCCATGAGGTGGAGGTAACACCACAAGAAGTGGGAAGAGGCG
>PVIJ01004051.1:63641-123717 GCA_004024925.1 Scalopus aquaticus | reverse complement strand
GCAGGGGGTTAGAGCTCAGCACTATGAAGAGATCTGCAGCCACTGCAGCATGAGTTCGAGTCCCAGCCAGGGAGCTTCCCACATGGCGCAGCAGACCTCTCCTGTCTCCCCGCTGCTCCCCACAGCAGTGTACTTGTCAATCCTCCTGTTCTGCTCCCCAGTCTGTCTCCAGTGAATCTTCTTCCCCTGCCCCCATATCTCTGGCCTACACCCCAGCTCTTGTATGCATAAGTAAATAAATCTTAAAAAAAAAAATTCTCGAGGCAGCAGCGGGAGGCAGGTGACCACGGGGAACGAGAGCAAAGAGGAAAAGTCCTGCCTGCCTCCTGGTGCCCAGGCCCTGCCTGGGCCCCTGAAGTCTCTCCCAGTATTAACATGCAGGAACGCGAAGCTGCCCGCTGACCAGAGAGGTGAGAATAAAATTACTTCTTTTATTTCCAAAAAAATGGAGGGATGGGGAGGCAACATGATAAAAATCAAGATCAGTTCCCTATGAACCCTTTCTGCCCCTGGGGCGCAGGGTGGCTCGGCGGCCCGTATCCTGGGCGGGAAGGCTTTGCCCTCCTGGCTGGCCGGAGCGGGGGGACAAGCAGCCCTCCCAAGGCCCCCCTCTGAGCTTGCTCCTGCCCCATCCCCCCCAAAGCTAAATCATGGTTAGTGGGTTAGATTTCCAACTGCTTCAGCTCGGGGTCCCTCCCCTGTGCGGGCTCCCCTCCCCCTCTCACTTTTCTGTCCCCTCAGCAGCCTGGCCTCCAGCCCCAAACTCCTCACCACAGTTCCCACACACCCCCTTCTCCTCAGAGTCCCCTCTTCCCAGACTCCTTCTCTCTGCTCCCAGTGCCACCCCAACAGCAGCAGCCCCAGTGAGTGAGCCCAGCTCAGCCTACTGAGGGGCCTGAGGTAAAAGGCAGATTGTCACGAGGCCCAGCCCCATGGCCATAACCCACCCCAACAGAATGGATCCTGTAGCAAAAGGTTAAAAAGCCAGTAAAAGATGTAAGAGTGAAAGGCAGTAAGAAAGCCATGTCCTCCCAGCCACCCGGACATGTGTGTTGGGGGCGGAGGGGGCTGCAGTGAAAGCCCTGGGCCCCAGCACCCTCCTCAGCCTGAAGGGCCTGAACCGCCAGGGCCTGGCCGCCACGGCTGGAAGGGTCTATTGCTCCAGATTGGGTCTCCCAGTTGGGCAGACACCTGAAGGGGTGGGGGAACCAGGCTGCCCCTCTAGGCCAGGTGACCCCCAATCTGGCCGTGGCCTCTGCTGGTATTGTGCTGAGTCCTCGGTGTCGCTGGGCCCAAGGTCACAGGCTTTGGAGCTGATGAGACCGTGGATGGAACTGCCCGACCCTGGGTCAGAGGGCTCCCGGGGGCGAGGAGGGCATTCCCTGGACCCTAAGGGCTGAGCTTCTGGGCTACAGACCGAGGACCATGGCCGTCGGGGCTAGGCCCTGGACACTGAAGAGAAAGTGGTGCCTGCGGGCAGAGCCAGGCCCGGAGGGTCAGGGAGCTGCCTTGACCCCACCCTTGGGCCTCGAGAGAGCCTGACGGAGGAAGCGGGGCGTGTGAGGCCTGGTGGCAAGTTGCAAGGAGGGTCACGGGCCGCGCCTGCAGACCGCTGGCCTTGGGGGCAGGAGATGGGGAGAAGACTGAGCTGGCAGAAGGGAGGCCCCATGAGGGAAGGGCATTGGAGGGAAAAGTGAAGTGAAAACGGAGGGGAAAACCAGAGAAAGACCAAAACCGGGGTTTGTGAGCTGGTGTGTACCTCAGCCCCACGCATACCCCTCAGAACAAAACCCCACCCGCCCGCTGGTCATCACCCCTACCTGCCCTCCCTCCCCCACGGGCACCCCAAGGGCTGCAGCTTCATTTGTGGAGGTAGGCGTCCAGCCACAGATCCCCAGACTTCTTCAGGGACCTGGGAAGAAGGGGGGGTGGACAGTCAGGGACCAGGAGGGTGGGCCACAGAGCCCTCGGCAGTGGTAGGCGGCTGAGGCCTCGACGGGGTCTCAGCTCTGACCCGGGGGCACCACAGCCACTGGGGCTCACAGGGCCGTAGCTCAGGGTCCCCAGGGTGCCCCCTGCAGCGGGGCACAGGGAAGGTCCTCTCCAGCCCAGGTCAGAAGCTGGGCGTCCTGGCAAGAAGGTGGCCTGCGGGGCCAGGCCTGGCCACTCAGGATGCCACCACGACCACCGTGTCCACTGCGGGTGGCCCAGCCACGTCCTCTCGGTCCCCCGCCCCTGGCCCAGCACCCGTGGGCTCCCTCCTCACTTGACGATGTCCTGCAGGGCCCTCAGCAGCGGCTTCTCCTGGTACTCGATGCCGTGCTTGGCGCACAGGGACTTCACCAGTGGGGCGACCTTGTGGAAGTTGTGCCGGGGCATGGTGGGGAAGAGGCTGGGGAGAGGGCACGTGTGAGGATGCCCACGCGTGCCGCCTGGTGTGGCCCGGACACCCTGCCCACGGCCCTCCCTGGTGCCCACGGGGGCTGCTGGCTTGTGGGGCTACGGGGCAGGTGCAGGGGTTCATGGACAGGACTGTGTCTGTTCTGGGAGCTGGAAAGGAAATGGATGGCCAGAGACAGATGTCGTGTTTTTCTAAAATCAAAAGGAAAGAAAGAGGGGTGAAGAGATGGGGAAGGTGAGGAGATGGAGGAAGTGAGGAGGTGGGGGGGTGAGGAGACAGAGGGGTGAGGTGATGGGCGAGGAGATGAGGTTGAGAGAAAACAATGACAGAAGGGAGGTGAACGTGAGGGAACAGGGGTGGTACAGATTGGGGAGCATCCCCACTCTGTCCAGACCACTGTCTGTCCTAGCTGGGCCTCAGTTTCCCTGTCAATGAAGGGCCAAGCCCCTGCGCTGGGCTCACCACATACGGGAGCCGAGGGGAACAGGCTCTGAAGCCAGAGTCGGGTGCCCGAGGCTGCATTACCAGGGAGCCCGCTCCTTCTCAGTGGGCTGGCTGCAGAGCTGAGCTCTCAGGCTGGGGGGGCCGGGTCAGGGGGGGAAGCCCCCTCCTTGCCAGCCCCCAGGCTGCCTCCTGCCCCGAAGGGGCTGCGCCGCCCCCCCCTGCCCGCATGCAGCACTCACTGGTGCTCGATCTGGAAGTTGAGGTGTCCGCTGAACCAGTCGTTGAAGAAGGACTGTTCCACATTGCAGGTGGCTGCCAGCTGGGGACAGGGAGGGTGAGTGGCCAGGGGCAGAGGGAACGTTCCCGAGGCCTAGCCTTATCCGGGTCTCACCCCTCTGTGCCCTCCGGCTGCAACCCTCAGTCCACCCAGGTACCCCAACAGGTCCTCCTAAAGATCCCCAACCCCTTTCCTGTTTGGCAAGCAGCGACCCAGGCAGCCCCAGGACAGCCCGCTGGAGCTGGGTTCCCGGGGCAGCCAGGCTTCTGGGGGCCCAGGACGGGGCCAGGAGGATCAGCCCTGACTGCCCTCACCTGGGTGCTGAACCAGTCGCGGTAGGGCTCACGGTCAATCTCCATCACGATGTGATTCATCTGCGTGACCCACACGAACCAGTGGCTCTCCAGGAACCTGGCAGAGAGCACAGCTCAGCGCCGGCATCCCAGGGGATTATGGTCCCGACCGTGGGGGGCACCACCCCAGGTAGCTCAGGGCAGGTGCGAGGGGTGGAGGTAAGCTGTGCCCCTGCCTTGGTGTCAGGACATGAGGCCCAACAGGAAGCGGGCCCACTGAACCTCTCGACCTGGGGCCCTCACTCAAGCCCCCCAGGATGCCTGCACTCAGGGTTCCCGATTAACCAACAAAACTCAGGCACCTGATGAAGTTGAGGAAAAGGATGGCTCCCAGAACACCGTAGAAAGGGATGTAGGTGATGAAGAAACGGGCGTAGTAGCTGATGGCCCAGGCCAAGTCCTACAGAGAAACGCGGTTAGACGTGGCACTGCCCTGCCCTCCCTGGCACAGCACCCTGACCACCAGGGCAGACAGCTCTCCTCCCTGCTAAGCAAAACTGTCCAAGAAACCCTATCAGGCCCTAGGAAGCTGGGCATCAGGCCCACCCAGGAGTCGATGCCTGCTTGCACCATTGTCCGTTTCTAGGGAAATGCTGAGTGTTTCAGCAGCAGGAAGGGGGCTGTGTGTGCTGCTCTTGGAAAGCAAGGTGGGGGCCAGGACAGGGTCCACTCTATCCGGCACCACCCCCGGCTCCCTTCCACTTCCAAGTCATCCCTCTGCTGTTCTGACTGCTTGCCTTCACTTGCAAACCCTAAAACCAAAAACCCCACCCCTCAAGAATAATTACAATTTTCATGTCAGTGACTCACTGTTCCTACCTACATAAACTAAACTCAAACTTACATTTGCTGGAATAGCTCTCACCGAATAAGATCTGTTGCATGAGGGTCAAATCCTCACTCTAATACATTCTTTGAGTATCACAGAGACTTTTATTTCAGCCAAGAGTAGGAAAAGGGGGGCAGTTGTGGAGCAGGAGAGCCTGAGGGGCCAGCAGTGGGGTCTTTGCAGGGGTGGCAGTGGAGAGAAGCAAATTGTAAAGTTCTGCTCCTACTTTTCATCCCATTCATTCTGTCTTCTTTGCATGTAGGGCAGTCAGGTACAATTGTTATTAATGGGGGTTGCGCTTATTTACGTTTTTGTGTAGCGGGGTCCATGGCCACTGGTTTAGCAGTCCCAGGTGAAGGGAAGCAGTCAGACCAGGAGAGAGGACTGCTCTCTAGGCAGACCCGGTCAGGAGTGGTGTCAGACTGAGGGGCTTCCTGCTGGGTGAGGCCTGGGGTGCCCCCATGTGGCCGTGGACACACTACCAAAGCAGTGGAAAACCCCCTTCCTCCAAGCTCTTGGAGTGTACCAGCCTTAAAGCTCTCGGGGTTTCTCGGAACCTGCGGGATTGACCTCTGTGACTGGTTCATTCTTCGCAGTGGGGGCTGTGCTCTGCGTGGAAGAATGTTCACCAACCTCTGGCTGGACGCCTGCGAGACGCCAGGGCTCTCTATGCCCCTGACTTGTGACAACCCAAAACACCTCAGATATTGCCAACTGGCCAACAGAACTGCCCGTCGAGACCACTGCCCGGTTCTAGCTGCAGAGCCACACACAGCGTCTGCCTCTGCCCACGTGGGCATGGACCCCCGAATGAGGGGCTGTTCAGCCTTGGCTCCCCCAACACCAGACCCAGCACGCAGCCCATGTCTTATCGACGCAGCCAAGCTGGGGTCGGCCCCTCCCACCCAGCCCGAACCCTACGATCCCCTGCAAGGGACGAGGGCAGGGCCCCGGGGCTCTCCACTGCCAGGTGGGCCCCGAACCTCCAGGGCCTATCCAATTTCCCTGGCTCTGCCATCTGATGGCGTTTGGGGGCTGATTCCCTTTCCTGCTCTCTCCGTTGCTTTGTTCCTTGGGGGAAACACCATGTTGAAAAAAATGATTAAATATGCATGTCAGGAGTCACCTGTCAGCAAAGCCGCAAACCCAGCACAGCAGGGCTCAGGTTCCTTTTCAGCTGCGGCCTCCTGGGGGCCCAGGTGAGCCCCAGGGGCCACAGCAGTGCTGACAGGGGCAGGAGGCCTGGGGTCAAATTCCCACCACCTGCCTAAACCGGAAACTCCCTGCAGCCCAAACCCCCTCAGTGCTCAAAGAGGGCCCCACGCAGAGGGCAGCGCCAAACTGTTCCCAGAACCTGGGTCCTGACTAAGTGCTCCTTGGAGAAAACAGCAAGTCCCAGACGCAGGTACACGTGAGCCCACAGAGCCCCCCAGCCCAGCCCGGGCCTCTGAGCTGCACTGCCCAGAGCCCCTCTGTCCTTCGCGTGCTGCGGCCGTGACGATACCTTAAAGCCCTTAACATGTGAGCCAGACACAAGCTACTGTCGTGGAGAGACTGGTGGCTGCCCTTGAGGGGCAAGTCCAAGATGCCCGGGTCCTGGTGCCCGCCCAGCTGCTGCCGTCACGGTGGGCAGGATGCCAACTGTCCGTCTCAACGTTGTCGTTTATGTAACGCAGTTTGCCTACTGAGGGACTATCTGCTTGACCCTGTCCCAGGAAACTCCACTCTGCCGGAAGCAGGCTCTGCCAAGGTGACTGACTGCTCCAGCCAGGCCAGCCCCTCTGGGCAGTTTCCGCTTACAGTCACACATGGACAGGAAGCCAGGAAGCAGTGTGTGCACCAGGCTGTAGAGACCCCCCAGGGTCCCTGTCTCTCTCTCTCTCTGGAGGCAGGTTCTATCAGGCCCAGTGTCACAGACCAGACTGTGTCCCTAAAATGTTACGTGGAAGGCTTAACCCCAAGACCGCATCAGGACACAGGTGGATGGAGAAGTCCTCAGCTGAGGTGAGGTCCTCAGGGTGGGCCCTACCCCACATGACTCCGTTCTATAAAAGGGGGACTCTGGACACAGACAGCAAGGGGGAAAGATGACGTGAAGAGACACGAAGGCCGAGGCCATCCAAACCAGGAGCAAGGCGGGCACCCCCCGCCCCCGGCCAGCTGCACTGCAGAAGCGGGGGCCAAGGCAAGGCTGTCAGTTGGCAGAAGGGCCATCAGCTGGTGCTCCTTCGTGGCACGTCTCAGCAAACACACACCTGGCCTCTCAGCCATGCCCAGCTGCTCCCCGTTTACCAACACAGTGGCGTGACCTGGTTCTCGGGGTCTCAAGGGCTGCAGGGGTACACAGAGAGGGCGAGGCCTGGAGCGGGGCTGCGGTGGGTGGTGGCCACGTCTGGCTCCCACTGCCTTCAGGAACTTTCCAAGGAGGCTCTGCGAAGGCAGTGGCTCCCCACGGGGCTCCCGGCAGCGTGCTGAGCGAGAGCTGTATGACACGGCCTCTCTGCCCCGGCCGGCTAGGAAGTCCCGCCCTGGGAGAGACAAGGCTGCCGCCCCAGGAGGCAACCAGCTTCCCGCAGGCCCCAGGGAAGCACCTGGGCCCACTGGCCCAGCCCCGCCCCGCCCCCCGCAGCTGCGCCCCACTCACCACCCAGTCTTTGCGGACGATCATGGTCATGATGATCTGGTACTGGAAGTACAAGGGGATGAGCAGTGGCGGCCCAACTGCGGGAAAGAGCAGAGGCACTCAGGGCTCCGGGCTGGCTGGGCCACTGAGGACGGGCAGAAAAACCGGGGTCCCAGTGGCCAAGGAGCGGGGTGGAGTGTGTGGGGACGGCATGCAGCAGCACCCCCACCCCACCCTGGGTCGGCATTCGGCCGCTCTGGGCCTCGGTGTCCTGTCTGCACCTGGGCCGGGGCGGGCACAGGACGGCTGCGTGGCCCCCTTCCCTAGCACACTCTGTCACTTTCTGGGTCTGAAGAGCGTGTGGTGGGAGGAGGGACAGATGACAGCTCTGGGGTGAGCTAGGGGTCCAGGGTGTGGGTGAAGGGCCCCCGAACACTCACTCAGGAAGAAGTACTCATGCTGGTGGTTGTAGGGCAGGTATTTCAGCTTCTTCTTGCCGTACTGAGGAGAGAGCAGAGATCCTGAGGCCGGTGCCCGTCAGGTCTCCGCACCCTCTGTGGCCTTTCCTCCAGCCAGCAGGGTCTCTGGCCCTCTCCTGTCCATCCATGGCCTGGGTGCCCTGACGCTGGGCCGCTCAGGCCTCCGGGCCCCCGCCACTGCGGCTAACTGGAGCCAACGTTCGAGCCCTGGCTGAGTGTCCACCCTGAGCCGCCGGCCGCACAGGCCTGCACCAGCCCACCAAGCCGGAGTTTCTGAAGGCTGAGCCCAGGCGTTAAGTCACCGCCCAAAGCCACAGTTAAGTGGGCCCGGCTGGGATCTGAGTCCCCAGAAACGGACTCAGATCCCAGGCGACAGGTGACATAACAGGTCGTGTGAACACACAAGGGAACGACTCACAGGGGCATGGGGCAGCGGGGCCTTGCCTGGGGGAGCTGCCTGGAGCCCACAGCGACCTGGGGAAACCAGGGGAATTCAGTCACAATTAAGCCACCAGAGACTCCTGAAGTCCCCAAGAGCTAATTAATCACTTCTCCGGCAGGTTTTATACACGAGGGCACCAGTCCGAAGGAGGGGCCGCTGCACAGACTGCCCAGGCCACACCTGGTCACCACATCCCGCCCAAGGTGCCAGGTCCCTCCCGTGGAGTCTGAGCCCTGGGCAGCCTGGTGCCAGGAGCTACAGAGAGGAACTGGGGGGCCAGGCTTCCTCACTGTACAGCTGAGCATGCCGGCGGACCCATGCCCCGCAGGGTCCCCGGCGCCTTGGGGCTAAGGCCAAAGGACGCTGCTCGGGGGGCACGTGAGGGCCCAGGCTGGGACCACTCAGCAATGGGAACAGAGCCCAATGCCAGGCTGCCCCGCGGGGCCCATCCGCCTGACTGCACCCGGGAGATCAAAGCCAGTTCCGGATGGAGAGACCTTGTGTCTTCTGGGCCAACGGCCCCATTCCTCAGGCCAGTACGAGGAAGGGGATGGGAGGGCCACTAGTATGGGGGAGAGGGCGCGCGGGTGCCTGAGAGAGAGGCCTAGTGGGAGCACAGCCTGTCGGGCCTGAGGTCTTACACCTTGGCCAACGCCCAGCTGAACCCACCAGAATGAACCCCTCTGTTCCTTGTGGCCTCCTGTGCCTGGCAGGGACCTCACTCATTCCGCGGGGCACCCATCTGTGCAAAGAAGGCCATTCTACTCAGGGCTGCGGCTGACCTGGCGTCCCAGTCGCGGAGGCTCCCAGTGGCCGGAGGAGGGAGAAGGGCCACGTCAGGGGTTCAAGCAGAGGGAGTGCATCAAGGGAGTGCAGAGGCCGGGGTTCCAGGAGCCAGGAAAGCCTTGGTCTGCAGGCTTCTCAGCCCTGGACAGAACCTCTCCCACCACGCCTCTGCCCTACCTGCCTGAGCGGCCCTCAGAGCTCACCCCTACTTAAAGTCCGAGCAGTCAGAGAGGGGCCTCACCCCCAGGGGGGAAGAAGGGGAGATGCTGGAGGCGGGGATCTCTCGGAAGGACAGGTAAGTGGCCTCTGAGGCTTTAAACAGACAGGTTCCCGTGCTGAGGCCGACAGCCCAGGCCCAGGGCGGGGCAGCCTTGCTGGCCCTGGTGGCCTGGCTTCCTGGAACTCCACAACCCTCTGCCCCTCGGGCAGGGCTCAGCCTCTTGCCCAAACCACGAGGCCAGTCTTGGATTAAAGGCCAAGCGTGGTGCCAGGGGTCAGTGCAGGGGCCTTTAGCTTTGGAACAAAATGTCTGAGGAATGACAAGGGCCTTCCTTGCCAATCAGAGTTGGGGGAGGGAGCTGCCACGAAGCCCAGCCCCCACCTCTGGGACCTACACGCAGAGAGAGAAGCGAGGGCCTGACCAGACCTGAGCAGCGAGGCCAGAGTCCAGGCCGCGGCCCCGAGGGCACGGCTGTGCCTAGGGATCAATGGTCTAGTCTGGTGGCTTTGGGCTTGAAGGGCTGCCTGCAGCAGCAGCCTGGGAGTCAGCTGAGGACAACCACGGAGGCAGGGAGCGCGGCCACATGGGCATGGAGCAGGGTCTCAGGTGAGGCAGGGAAGCAGAGCAGCCCCGGCGTCTGAGGGCTCAGTCACACCAACATCACCTCTGCTTAACTCTGTCCCGCAAGTGCAGTGAGGCCGTAAAACCCAAACCAGAAACGAAGCAAATCGCCACTAGAGAGCCGGAAAGCTGAAGGATCACAAAGACACAAGACAACAGTCAAATATCAACAACTTTCCTGACTGCTGGAGAAGCTCCCACCGTAATGACAAAAATATAAACACTCTAGGATTAAAATGTCAACAGGGCCTCCCTAGTGGCACAAGGGTTAAGTCTCAGCCTATGAAGCTATCCACAGCCACTGCAGCACGAGTTCGAGCCCCAGCCAGGAACTTCCCATATGGCACAGCAGACCTCTCCTGCCTTGCCTGCTGCTCCCCTCAGCAGTGTATTTCCTCCGCTCTGCCTGTTCTCTGTTCTGCTCCCCACTCTGTCTCTGGTGAATCCTCTCACCACCCCACACCTCTGGCCTATACCCCAGTTCTTGTATGCATAAATAAATAAATCTTTAAAATAAAACAAAATGACAAAAAACAAAAACCCACAGAACATAGAAAGAAAAATATAAAGTCTTTCCAAGAGCTCTACAAGGAGCTGGAGGAAGTGGAGAGAGCCGCCTCTTTCTGGACAAGAAAGGCTGAACTTACAGAGGTCACTGCCTCTGGAAGGGAGAGTCAGCTGCCACCAGCTTCCAGTAAGTCCCGAGGAGGGGACCCATGAGATCCCTGAAGACAGAGGGGCGAGACCAGAAGTTGAGGTTCGGTGAGCTTGCCCTGTCACGCCACCTCATCCAAAAGCCAGCTGGCAAAAGGGAAACCCCGAAATGTTGATAACAACATGCACAAAGAATTTTCTAAGCATGGAAGAAATGAATCTGGTTATCTGATAAAAGCCCTGGCCTCTGACTCTGGAGGCCACGAGGTGAAGCGGTGTCCTGGCATGGGACAAGGGCCCATCGACACCAGAGGCCCCTGGGTGGCATGGCCCTGCCAACACCAGGGGTCAGCTCGACCAGGACCCCAGGAACCACCAGCCTTTCCCCTGAGCGTGCAAGAGGAGGACTCCCCCCAAGACCCTTGCTCCGGCCATGTCTTTCAGATGCTATTGCAACTGGCTAACCAGAATCCTGAAGCCTCCAGCCCAGCCCCGGCCCCGAAGCCGACACGTGAGGAGTACCTGGGGAGAGGGAGAGGTTTCACTGGCCACCCTAGAGAGGAAAGGCGCCTTCCTGCCAGCGGAGCCAGTGAGACTCAGGTCTGTTGTGAGGGACACAGGGAAATCTGTCAAGGCACCAATGGCTCTTTAAACCCGAGCCTCACCAAGGCAAGTCTTTGTCTCCACGTGGCACAGCCCCAAGTGTATCAGTTCTACTATCTAGACCCGGCCAAGCAAAGCTGAGTCTTAGGAGAGAAATGCCCGCATGTGCCTTGGCAGAGAACCCTGCCCTGCAAGAGGCACGATGCTTCCAAAGGGGTGAATTTTGGCAATTTCCTCATAATTGACAATGTCCCAGAAAATCCATGTTTCTGCTTATGTTTCTCTCCTAGAGAGATACAAAATGGGAGAGAGAGGGGCACCGACTCCCTCCTCTCCTTGTTCTGGTCCTGGATGCCAGAGCTGCTGGGAATTCAGAGGTATGTGCCCTGCGTGGCAAATGTTGACCAGGCCCCTCCTCTGTGCCCAGCACACAGTCTGAAGCTCTGCAGAGGCAGCAGGGAGGGTCTAACGGGCTGACGTCATCCACGCATTTCCAAAAAGCAAAGCATTTACAGATTTTTTTTGTAAATTAAACCCTAACAGAGAGGCCTTCAAATGAAGGCTCTTGAGTTCTGGAAATGTGTTGAACGAGGAAATTCTTTGACTGCATTGGATGTGCTTTTCTTTAAAGGAAGTAGACTGAGGCACACTGAGTGGTCTGTTATAAAATAGCAGGGGTTGCAGCCTACAGGGGTGACCAGGTAGCGGCTGGCGGACTTGGACTCTCAGAAAGAGGCCCACAAATGGGGGTGAGGGGCAAAGTGCAGAAAAGACTAAGTTTCCGTTAAAAAAAGCCCAAAAAAACAGATATGTGCGTGTTTATACCACAATGAAAATATCTGGAAGAATTTCAGCTCGTGGTCAATCGTGGGCATGATATCTGGAGCAAAAAAGAGGAGATAGAGACTCCCTTTTAATTTTTTAGTTATTTATTTGTTTTGTTTTGTGTGTTTTTATTTGTTTTGAGACTCATTTTTTAACTTTGCTGTTTCTGCACTATGTAAATGCTTAGAACAGGGGCCTCTCTGGTGCCTGAGTTCGATCCCAGGCCAAGAAGCTGACCCACATGGCGCAGCAGACCTCTCTAGCCTCGCCCACTGCTCCCCTCAGCAGTGCACTCAGTAGGTCCGCTTGTTCTGCACCCCACTGTGTCTCTGGTGAATCCTCTCACCCCAGCACCTCTGGTCTACACCCCAGGTTCTTCTATGCAAAAATAAATAAATAAATGCTTAGAACATGTATTTTCTCAAAAAAAAAAAAAAAAAGAAGTAAAGGAAGTATAAGAACAAGGTGGCACGTTAGCAGGATCGGATGGTATGAGACAGGCCTCATCCTCAACCCGCCGCTAACACAGCAGAAACGTCCCCTCCCCTCAGCCTTCTGGGTCCCATTTGGGACAGCAGCCTGGCCCGTGTGCCGTGGTCCCTCCGAGTAAGGTTTCTTCGGGGGACCAAGTGTGAGCCCTGGGACTGAACCTTCTTGCTAAACTGGAACCAAATCCTCCACTACCCTGGGAAGAAACGAGCCAGGAAATGCTCTTTCCAGGCCAGCAGGAGGAGGGAGGGATCTAAAGCTCTGATAAGGACTCGTGTCCATTACTTACATGGGGAGAAAAATACATAAATACACATATATTTATGTGGAGGTTAGACACTGCCCAAGTCAGCACCGTTCCCCCGCCCCCCATACCTCAATGGGCTGCCACTCGCCCAGAACAAACACATGCAGCATGTTCACATCTGGGTCCTTCTGGAAGATGTTGGGCTTGGCGTGGTGCTGGAAGTGGCGGTGATTCCACCAGTTGGCGGAGGCGCCCTGTGGAGGGGGAGCAGGAGTGAGCAGAGAAGTCCTTGGGGGGCTGTTCCCAGGCCCTGACGTCTCAATTAACTATTTTTTGACTACTTTAAAGTTCTGGAGGGGAAAAAAAAAAATCACACTAGAAAAAGGAATACAAACAAAAGAGAGAGAGAGAAGCACTGTTTTCCCCTTTGGCCTCAGATTTCAACAGACTCAGCACGGTCCTGATCTTTATCTAAAATTTTCATATTTTGTTCAGTGTGGGCTTTTTCAACATTCATTTTGGATTTAAAAAGACTGCAGGGCCTCCCTGGTGGTGCAGGGGTTAAGTCGCAGCACTGTGAAGCTATCCACAGCCACTGCAGCACAAATTCAGATCACCAGCCAGGGAGCTTCCCACATGGCGCAGCAGACCTCTCCTGTCTCCCCGCTGCTCCCCTCAGCAGTGTACTTCAGCCAATCTGCCTGTTCTACTCCCCACTCTGTCTCTGGTGAATCCTCTCACCCCCACACACCTCTGGCCTGTACCCCAGTTCTTGTATGCATAAATAAATCTTAAAAAAAAAAAAAGACTCCATTTGCAGCAACATGGATGGAACTAGAAGGGATCATGCTCAGTGAAATAAGCCCAAAGGAAAAAGAAAAATATCGAATGGTCTCACTTACAACAGGAATACAGGGGAACCAAATACAAGAGTGACTATCAGCAAGAGAGGGGGGAGGACCGGGGCTCAGAATGGGGGAGAGGGGAGCACAGGGGACTGTGGTGATGGTTCATGGGTGAATTGGTGGTGGGAAACCTATGGGGAATACACAGCAATGTAAAAGACATAAATAAAACTAACAATAAAAAATAAATTAAAAAAAAAGACTGCATCGAAAAGGTATTTATGCATACTGATGTATGTCCCATTGAATTCTGCACCCAGGCGAGTGCTTAGCTCACCTCACCCCAGTCCCAGGACCTTGAAAGGAGGCTCTGGAAAGGTTGGTGGACTTCCAGACCTCCCCCTCCAGAAGCCGTCGAGACAGCACGGGCCTGCAGTTTGCATCTTATCCGCGTGCCCCACAGAGCAATATCAGGGCCTAGGGCAGAGGGGTGACAGCTCTGAACTGCCTTCGTAAAAGGTCACGCTCTGTGGAAATGTCCACCAGGAGTGATGCGGGCAAGTCCGACTCGAGCTCACACCCAGAACCTACAGCTGCACCAAGAAGCGGTCCCAGCTCCCCAAGACCCCAGCATTGCAGCTGTCCTCCCCAGCTTCGGTTAGCATACTCAAGGTGCAGGACACTTAGGAACCTCCCTGAACCAGGCCCTTTTTGCCCAGCAAAGGGACCAGAGGAACAGGTGGACCCACAAGATCCTCCTCGCTCTGGGTGAGCTGCACAGCCTCGGGACTGGCCTGGACACAGCACCAAGGACTCGGCCAGCAGGACCCGGCCAGCCTGGAGGAGCCCTCGACCTCCTCCAGCCCATGACTCTGCCTCCCCAGAGTACCCTGACATCCGGGTCTCATCAGCACACAGTCCCCGTGGAGTTCAGCCCTCACTCTGGCCTCACTGTCTGACACAGAGCACCAGCAGGCCAGGCCCTCCTGGCCCCTGCCCAGCATCTGGAAACAGGACACAGCCCATCTTTGTCAAGTGTGTGTGGGAGCATGGGTTGGGAGTGAAATGTTACTTTCTGACACTGGAGGGTTTTATCCAACAGACAAGAGCATAAAAGAAACAAAGCACTCTGCTCTGTGCACTCTCAGGCCTGAAATTCTGGAAGGAAACCAGGTTCTCAGAGCCTTCAGGCTCAGGGCCAGCCTAACCCCTTGTTGTGCAACAGTTACTAGCATGAGGGCCACTCACCCCCAGCCCAGACCCCGCAAGCCAAGGGCCCGATGTCACCGGGCAGCAGGGGAGTAAGTGTAACCCAGATGCAATGCTCTTTCCAAGCTGGGGTGCAGTGGAATGGAAATTTCTAGATCCCTACCTTTCTTAGGAAGCAGCTGGACACCGTGGGGCAAGCACAGGGGTGGAGGGTCAGAGTCGGCAAGGACCGACTTCCAGAACCGAGGGGATAATGCCGACTGGAGCAGCGCAGGGCCCCTGGCAAGGGCAACCTGTCCTCGTATAAACTTGCTGAGCTGCGTGTGGGTGTCAGTCTCCTCTCTGCTGAGGGTGAGCGCAGAACCTTCTGGGTTTAAACCACGCTCATCCAGTGGTTCAGCTGACCCTAATCCTGTCTGCTGTCCTCCCTGAAGACTGATAGGGTGGCAACACCCGCTCCTCATGCCTGTGCACTTTTTTTTTTTTAAGATTTTTTTTTTTGATGGGCCTCCCTGGTGGCGCAGCGGTTAAGTGCTGGGCTGTGGAGCTGTCGGCAGCGGGGACAAGAGTTCGACGCCCGGCTGGGGAAGATTCCCACATGGTGCAGCAGACCTTTCCTGCCATGCCTGCTGCTCTGCTCAGCAGTCTACTTCCATCCATCTGCCTGTGCTACTCCCCACTCTGTCTCTGGTGAACCCCCTTGATGCCCTATGCCTCTGGCCTGTACCCCAGCTTGTATGCATAAATAAATAAATCCTAAAAAAAAAAAAGGTTTTTGGGGGGGCGCCGCTCTGGTGGCGCAGTGGTTAAGCGCTGTGCTGTTGCACTGTCGGCAGCAGCGACACGAACTCAACACCTAGCCGGGGAGATTTCCACAGGGCACAGTAGATCTCTCCTGCCTTGCCCGCTGCTCCCCTCAGCAGTGTATTTCCGTCAACCTGCCTGTTCTGCTCCCCACTCTGTCTCTGGTGATCCCTCTCGCAGCCCCACGCCTCTGGCCTGTACCCCAACTTGTATGCATAAATAAATAAATCTTAAAAAAAAAAAGATTTTTTTTTTTGCACACAAGCTGGGGTGCAGGCCAGAGGTGTGGGGTGGTGAAAGGGTTCACCAGAGACAGAGTGGGGAGCAGAACAGGCAGATCAGAAATACACTGCTGAGGGGAGAAGCGGGCGAGGCAGGAGAGGTCTGCCGCACCATGTGGGATTCTCCCCGGCCGGGCATCGAACTCGCGCCGCAGCCACGGACAGCTCCACAGCACAGCGCTTAACCCGTTGTGCCACCGGGGAGGCCCCATGCCTGTGGACTTCTGAAGCACACTGGCTGGTGAGGGGCTCACACAGCCCAGGACAGTTAAAATAAAGATAAAGGTGCCAATGACACCTAAAGGGAAGGTCAACTGAGCAAGTTGCTGCTCCAAGTCTTGCTTTGTGCTTCCTGGCTCCCGAGAAAAAGAGGAATGGGAGGTATTTACGCTCACGGGAGAAAGCACAAGAGCCAAGAGTGCTGCTCATTTACCACCCAAAGATAAGCGTCCACACGGAGCAAACGATGGCCTCAGGTGAATCAAGAGGACATGCCCATATTAGATCCAGCATGCTGGTTTGGGGCCTACTGAGGTACGTCCAGCAGCCCAGCAGGAAGGCCAAGGCCCAGCTCCTAGGCAGACCTGCGCCATCACCCTGGGCCTTGAACACTGACTGGAGCCGGGACCTGGTCTCCCAGGTACGTGGGACGGCGCCTGCCCACCGCTCATCAGAGATGCCACGGCTAACTCCGGGCTGCTGACCTCTCACCTTTAAGTGACCGATGATGAACTTGTGGACGACGTGGTTCCACGTGGACTTCTTATAGACAGAGAGGTGGCCGTAATCGTGTTGCAGCCACCCGGCTTGGGCCTGGGGAGAGGGTCACAGATGTTTCACTGAGTCAGCACACCGGCGCCGGCTGTGGGGAGTCAGGGCGGGCCTCCCGGGGACAGTGAGGGCGCCGCCTCACCTGCGAGGTAGCTAGGACAAAGGCCGTGATGACGGTTGGGATCCAGCCATTGCCAAAGTAAGAGACGATGAACCAGGCGATACTCTCCAAGACGATGATGTGGGCCAGGAGAAGCAGGAAGAAAAGGTGGTTGGTCTTGAATAGGTTCATGTCCTCAGCCGTCTTCCTCAGGGTCCGGAAGTCCTCGGTAATCTGGGACTGGCGAGCAGAGAGAAGGAATTGACTGCCCCGTTGCTCTGGGGGACCCGCCTCCTCTCAACACCCACTGCACAGCCCTGGAAGCTGTGGCAGGAGGGAGCCAGGCACCCTGCCCTACAACCAGCAGGCCCGTCCAGGTCTGGCACAGGCCTGGGAAGTGTGTTAACTCTGCCAGTGGAGTGGCCAAGAAAGGAGTCCGCTCCAAACTTGTGCCGTGGACACCATGTGCATAGCTGCGTGCTTCGGTTACGTAAGTGGCAGACGCCAGATACCTGAGAGGAACAGCTAACAAGATTCTATCTGTCCACACGGTGCAATGAAATATGATTGAGTCGTAAAAGGAAGGAAGTTCCGACACGCACTGCAACATGAGTGAGCCCTGTAGACGTCACATTAAGTGAAACAAGCCAGACAAGAGGGCCGATGGTGGGTGACCACACGTTTCCGGGGGGCCAGGAATAGGCACATCTGTAGGTGGAAAGCAGAATGGTGCTGCCCAGGGGCTGGGGGAGGAGGGAGTCGTGCTAGTGGGGATCAAGTTTCACTCCTGAGAAGCTCAGGAGGTGGCTGGCTCGTGGTGCCAGCTGCCTTAGCGTCAGTGTACTCAAAGCCACTGAACTATCCGCCTAAAAATGGTCAAAACAGCGAATTGTATGTTATGTGGATTCTAACACTCACAAGAAGATTTGCATTTTCCACTACAGACACCGCACCACTGGTCTGGGCCTTCCATCAGGTCTCAAGGAGACACAAAACCTGACCCCCAAAGCTCAGTTAGACAAGAGGAGTAGGTGGGCACTGGGCACAGCAGGGCTCTGGGGGGATGGGCTTGCCTGGGGGGGAAGCTGGAGGCAGGGGCTAGGAGGGGGCAGGGGAGGAGATGGGCCTAAAGGAATTAACTGGGACATAGGGTGCTTGAAGGGCAGACAGGGTGGGGCATGGGTAGAGGAAGCCAGGGTCTGGGAGACTCAGAGATAAATAGTGAAGAAGCAACCATTTAAGCGGCAAAGTGGGGAAACCGAGAGGGGGCTAGAGAAGCAAGGTCAGAAAGAGGGGAGCCCCGCCGGAAGAGGCAGGGAGGTGAAGATGTCCGTCGGGAGGATAGAGCCTGAGGTGAGCTCCAGCAAGGGGTGAGGGCATTCTCCTGGAGGGAGGTCGGCCTTCCAAGGCACACAGACGGACCTGGGTCTCCCGGAAGGCCAAATACAACAGTGTGGGAGTGACGAAAGGCAGAGAAGTGCCCAGCAGGATCTGCTGAAGCAGGCCCCAGAGATGAAGAGCCTGGGAACCCATTACCTTCATATCCAGAAGATGGGGGGCCTCCTCATTTCCATAAGAGGAAGATATTCTCCCAGGTCAGCAGGGGCTCGGAGTCCTCCCTGACCCCACGTGATGAGCAGTGGACTAAACGCCCGTGCTCCACAGCTGGCTTTGTCTGGGGCTGCCCCCACCTTACACCCTGCCTTCCTTCCCGGGCCCCAAGGTCCCACTCACGTTCTTGCCGCGGTCCTGGCTGGGCTCCTCGGGGGCCAGCTCTCCAATCAGCAGGGGCTTCATGAACTTGCGCACGAAATCAAGGTCACGGTGGAAGGCTCGGAAGGCGTCCTGGGGGCAGGGGGCAGTGGTGAGGACAGGGCGCACCAGCAGAAACTGAGTCTCGCGTGGACACCGAACAGCACCACTCGGCACCCACCGCTCCCTCGGGTCTCTTCCTGGGCAGATGCCTAAGAGCCCATCTCACATCCGGGCCACCGAGCTCCCAAGGGTGTGGGCAGATGTGCTCCTCGAGAGGGCGAAGGCTGGGCAGGGCTGGGGAAGGACTCGGAGTCTCACGGGCTCCATTGGGTGCCTGATACCAGCCAACTGTGCCACACACCGCACTGTGCATGGGCCATGGCTTGGAACGTGCTTAGGGGATCCTCTTAAATCAAAGACAAATGCAACATTAGGTACAGGCCTCTTGACGATCTTTTTCATACTTTGAAAGAAATATGAAAATGATGGAAAAAAAACTTTGAAAAGGCCGAGGCAGGCTGTCGGGGGGAAGAGGAGAGAACAATTATGGTCAAATTCGATGGTGTTCTACCTTGACTTATTTTCACTACTTTGCAGACCTTCTCACGCATTGCCACATGGTTTTTAAAATTAAAACAAAAGGGCCTCCCTGGTGGCGCAAGGGGTTAAGTCTCAGCACTATGAAGCTCCCAGCAGCCATTACAGCACAAGTTTGATTTCTGGCCAGGGAGCTGACCCACATGGCGCAGCAGACCTCTCCTGTCTCGCTTGCTGCTCCCCTCAGCACTCTATTTCGGTAGATCTGCCTGTTCTGCTCTCCACTGTCTCTGGTGAATCCTCTCAGGTCTTGTAGGCATAAATAAATAACATAAATCTTTAAAAGAAAGGCAAAACAAGAGATAAAACGTGCAATGCTTGATTTAAAAGGTTCCCACTTGGAGGGAAAAATCCAACAGCGGTTTGGCAAGACCTCTTGGGGTAGCGTGAGGAACTGCTATGTGGACAGGTGGTATGATCACAGCAAGGAATATTAACTTTCTTAAACATGACAAAGATGGGGATCTTGGAGGATGTTCCTATTCTTGGAGGGGGCTGAGAACGTTAGGGCATCACGTTACCACCTATTTTCATCTGCCTGAGCGAAGGAAATTCTCACATGAACAGGGAGGTGGAAATGTGGCAACCCCTTTAATGTTCACTTAGTCCTTCCACATTTCCGCATGTTTGAAAGAGTTCGAAATTCTTTTAAATGAAGGAAGGGGGGCCTCCCTGGTGGTACAGCAGTTGGGCGCTGCGCTGTGGAGCTGTCGGCGGCAGCGGCGACGTGAGTTCGACGCCCAGCCGGGGAGAATCCCACATGGCACAGCAGACCTCTCCTGCCTCGCCCGCTGCTCCTCTCAGCAGTGTATTTCCGTCTGCCTGTTCTGCTCCCCACTCTGTCTCTGGTAAACCCTCTCGCCGCCCCATGCCTCTGGCTATACCCCACCTTGTATGCATAAATAAATCTTCAAAAAATAAAAATAAAAAGTAAATGAAGGGGGGGAAATGCTGACAACTCTTGAATAAAAATGCTTCCCCCTCGCCGCCCCCCAGTATCTCAGTGGCCGCTGGCAGTCCCCTCCGCTCCTCACTGAGTCAAGTCCTGCGGCCTTCACTCTGTTTGTTTCTGGAACAGACTCACAAAGCTACACTTTGTGTGGAGGAAAACGGCCCAGAGTTTTTCAGAAAGTCTGTGCCACCCTAACTGGACTGAAAGGGAAGGAGCAGAGGACAAGCTGAGTGTGTTTTCAGAGCAGAGGCTGCTGGTCAGGGCCCTGGGCAGGCGGGGATCCCAGCTCTGCCCACTCTAGACCAGCTGCTCCCCTCCCCGCCCCAGTGCCTGGGAGAGGCCCAGAGTTCCCGCTGGTGGTAAAGTGGGTGGGCAGAGCCACCTTCCACAGCCAGGGCCTCACCTCAGGCCATGACTTTGGAGAAAGGAACGGAAAGTCCTTGATAAAGGAGTTTCCTGAGGAACAACTGCTGTGTCTGATAATGAAGCGATCTGTCTACTTTCCAATGAGGTAAAATGCGATGGTCTGAGTGTGTACCCAGCTATGCCCAGCTCGACTGCCCCCTCCCAGCCCCCGCCCCGGAGGGGACACCTGATACAGAAAGCTCCCGTCCTGACCCCCCGCCGAGGGCTCTGCGCTGGCCTCCCCTCCCCTCCCCTCCCCGAGGCCCGTGCAGGAAAGGGCCACGTGACAAGGAGGGAGCCAGGGTGCTGCTGTTACCTCCAGGGAGCTTCAAACCCCTATTTCACAGATGAATAAACAGGCGCACAGGAAGGTGACCCCAGGTTCCTGGGGTCCTTCCAAGCCCACCGACTCAAAACACTTGCCTCCAGGGCCTCCCTGGTGGCGCAGCAGTTAAGTGCTGCGCTGTGGAGCTGTCGGCAGCGGCAATGCGAGTTCGACACCCGGCCAGGGAGAATCCCACATGGCAGAGCAGATCTCTCCTGCCTCGCCCGCTGCTCCCCTCAGCAGTGTATTTCCTTTGATCTGCCTGTTCTGCTCCCCACTCTGTCTCTGGTGAACCTCTCACTGCTCCATGCCTCTGGCCTGTACCCCAGCTTGTATACATAAATAAACCTTAAAAACAAACAAACAAACAAACAAAAAAACCACTTGTCTCCTGCCATGAGAAAGGCGGGACCAGGTGGTGTCATGTCCGCACACCTGGGGGGAGCCGCCTCCCCAACCAGGGCCTTTGTGCCCCATCCAACAAAGCCTCCCTGTGGCCCTGCTGTTATCTCCACAGACTGCAAACTGCTCCAGGTGCTCACTCCTCATTGTCTCCCGCTCCATGAGGAAGGGTCACATCTATCTCTTGTGACATACCCCAGTGTGGCAAGTCAACGTGGGGGCCCAGGAACCCTTAGCTGTGCACCCCCCCGCCCCACAACCCCAGACTTTCCCACTCTGCAATCATGTCTAGATTCTTCTGCCATTTTACACAACTCGGGTTAGGCTTCTGGAACACCAGAACCCCACCCCTCTTCCAGCACCCACAGTTTGGTGGCTGGCAGACACCACACACAGATGAGGCCGGCCGGCCACCAGGCTCCGCATGCGGAAGGCCCTAATCCCTACCCAACTCTGTAAGGAGGGTCCTACTTTAGAGAGGAGAGCTGCTCGCCGGGAGGGCATGCTCCAGGGATTCCTGAAAGAATGTGAGTCCAAGGTGCCTAAGCAGCGACTTCCCCACTGTTAAGACAAAGGCCCCGCGAGCTGACCCTTTTCTGCATCTCCTCCTTCCAAGTGTCACAGGTGCCAAGCATCTTCTTGCAAAAGATTCACAGTGGCGGCCAAGATATAGACGTTTCCAGCAGGTGCAAGTTAGGCCACGGGGCAAGAGAAAACAAGGTCAATCCAAACGTTGATTTTGGAACAACTGGAACCAGGCTCTCTCCTCATCAAGAAACTACTTTCCAGAAAGAAGGACCAGAACACAGGTGAAGAGAAAGCAGTGGCAAGCCCGCTGAAAGAGCAGAGCAGAGCCAGCCCCTCAGTGAGAGTAGATGCATGCTGGGGGGTGGGAAGGCAAGGCTGCAGAAGAGAAGGCAGGACCCCCAGATCCCCACAAGGAAGCCTGCAAGTCACATTTCCTGCTTCTGCCACAGCCCAGCACCATCATCTACTGCCAGGGGACACCTTCCCAGCCCACTCCGGAGGAAGCCACCATGCTCCTCCCCTACGGTGAGCATGTGGGGTCGCTAATCCAGCTTTGCACATCGGGCACTGGGCCTAGGGCTTGGGAGGAGCAAACTTGGGTGTATGATGCTGTGGACCAAAGCTTGAGAAGTGGGTCACTGTGGAGCAACCTGCTAGAGGTGGGGAGGCAGAACAGGGATCCCGAGCTCTGGACTGGAGACACCGCCTTCCTCTCCCCAGCAGAGGTGCAGGCCGGCCAGGAAGCCCTGGGGCTATGACCCTCCAAGGGAATAAAGCAACAGAGGCTGGCGGGGCAGAGCAGGGCAGAGCAGGGCAGGGCTCCATGCTGGCCAAGGGGCCCGCGGCACTAACACTGCAGCCAGGCACATGCACTGCCCCGGGGTGGCCAGGGCAGGCTGCGTGGGAAGGAAGCCCTGCAGGGGCAGCCTGGCAAGAGGATGTGGCAGCAGGAAGCACGAGTCTCAGGGTAACTGGCATACCCAGGGTACTGGCCAGGGCAGGGGCTTGTCCCTGAGACGTGGGTCAGTAGACACTGGTCTGCACCCACCTAGATCTAAAGGGGGGTGCCCTCCAGACACAAGGGGAGCAGGAGGGGACATGCACAGTGAGTGGACCCTTCCTTTTGTAAAAATGGGGTCATTCAAGTTCCTTTTCAGCTCCTCCTTTTCCTATTTACTGAACACCAGGCTAAGGACGTGAGTAATGACCCTCACGCCTGCAGAACGTTTGGAGGCTTGGAGAACGACCCCATAGAAAGTTCGGAGGTTCAAGAACGTTGACGTCTTCCCGTTTCACAGAAAAGCACGGTGAAGTTCAAGGTTTGTGTTGCTCAAGAATTCATGAAGCTGGGACTCAACCCAGGTCCTTGGTCTCTAGACACCCCGGCGGGTGTGACGGACAGATGTGGTCTCATTTTCAACGTGTTGCTTTTCACAAGAACAGTCAAGGAGCAGGTGAAGAGGGAATGGATTCAGATCTCTTCTCGCCTCCCCTGGCTTGGAAGAGGTCGGTGCAGAGAAGGCAGGAAGAGCAGCTGGGAGCAGACAGGGGTGAGGGCAGAGAGTGGGCAGCGGGGTCTCCAGGCAGAGGCCACATTCAAGTCCCAGCTTGAGAGGAAGTGGGGAGCAGAGCAACAGATGCAGTCACTGTGAATTTTTCACCTTTGTGCCAGAGCCCAGCTCAGAACCATGGAGACACTGAATAAATGTTCGATGAATCACTACTGAAAATTAAATATCTCGAGTTGGGGAAGGTCTGTGAGGCGAACTCTGCCCGGACAAGAGCCAGGACACCTCTACCTGGGTGAGGGTACCTTCTGCCCACAGCAAAGGCCAGAGAGGGGCCAGAGGACCAGAGGGAAAGGGATCAGAGGTGGAAATGGGGAGGCAGAGAGGAGGGCAGGAGCGAAGGCAGGTGAGCATGGGGGGTCTCAGTTATGGGAGATCCCAACTGAGGCCCCTGCGCTGCCAGCTGTAGAAGGATGTTTAAACCTAAGAGCAAAGAGATACCGACAGGCAGGCCCACGGCGAAATGAGACCATCTGCAAGAACGTGCTACTTTTATTTGACAGGCAAGGTCAAGTTCTCCCTTCTGCAGGGGAAGCAGAGGATGATCTTGGCCTGGCTGTCACTAGGTGGTCCACCTGGGGAAGAGGCCAGTCTGACCTGTAAGACCTTCAGAAGCAGGAAAGTCCCCCCAGCTGCCCCACAAAGGCTTCCCTGACTTCTGGCCTTTCCCTCCAGCCGTGGCTCCTCCAGAAGCACCAAAGCGCCCCAGGATGCCACCCCCCTCTGCCCAGCAGTCTCCCCTGCCTTGACTGTCACTTCCTGAGCTCTGAAGGAAGTTAGGCCCCCGAGGGCTAAGTTACCTGCTCCAGGGCCTGAGACACAGGTCTGGAGATTCGTCGCCCTGTCTCTGTGATTATATCTCATGCCCCAAAAGTCTCATCTGAGAAGATAGTAAATATTGGGGACTGTTCCTTCCAAATTCCTCTGTTGATTTTATAGTAACACTTTTATGTAATCCTCGCTCTTATTTCCACTTGTCTGAGATTACACCACTGCGTTTACCTAGTGCTTATACAGTCCATGAAGTGCTCGCCCTGTAAGAGAAAGTATTTTTCCACCTAAGGGGGGAAAAAATATTTATTTAGCCACATAGAATAATCAGACTAAGTGAATGTATGAGAATGTTAACTTCTGGGGGGAAGGCTTGTCAACCAGGACAGGAACCTTCCAGCATTTCCTTACAAAATCACCATCAGGTCTAGCAACATGGAATAGTGGGAAGAACCCAAACAGGAGTCAGAGGGAATTTCACGTGGGATTTCTTTTTCTGCAGCCTCTTCACACAGCTGTGGAAAAGTCCCAGCAAGGTCACGCACTGTTTGAAGACCTTCTACCCACTTATCTATGAACAGCACCCCAGACACCAGGCTTTAAGCAATCTTTACCGCAGGTAAAGCAGGATGAGGCAAGAGCTGCAGGGGATAAAAATGAGCCTCCTCTCAGTCTAGAATTGGGCCCTGCACATCCAGGCAGCAGCCTGCTAACAGACCAGTTTCCATCTGCCTGGCCTCCTGGCTAGGCCTGTGCCATTGAGACCTCAGAAGCAGGGGAATCGAGAGTTCCCAGGGGCAGAAAAAGCCCACCCAGAGCTGGGCAAGTGGGGACCTCCAGGTGGAAGGAGATGTGGCTCCCCAGCGCCACCCCCCAGGGCCTGGCCCCTATTCACCTTGCCCAAGTTCTCCATCCTACCAGACTTTTTACTCTACTTCCAGCTCACTGCCAGGCACAGAGCCCCTTCTCTCCACCTCAGCCTCTGTTCTTCTCCCTCTCACCCACTGGGGTCAAGGGGCTCAAGCTACACCTTAAAAGAAATGCAGGGATTTCAGACAGGGGTTGGGGTGAGGGAGTAGGCACTGGTTTGGTGCGCCTAAGATGGGCCCTGGCTCCCCAAGGCCACCACCTTGACAAGCACGAGGAGAGGAGCGAAGGGCATTCCTGGCAGGATTTAGAAACAGAGGACCATTGAGCTAGACGTCCCAGAGTAACCTCGGTGCAGCTGGACCTGTTGCCACGCCAGCCGAGCCCCGCTAAATCCTCCCTGCTCCAGGCCCCTCTCGCCTAGGCCATGCAAACGCCTCTGTCCTGCCACGGTTCCCCAACTCAGTCTCCCCGAAGGCTGACACTCAGGGTGGGGCCCGGCAGTCCACGAGAGCGTGGGAACCGGAGCTCTGGGCGGCTCTCCGAGGCAGCCATGGCGGGCACTCTCGGACGATAATTCCAGCGCCAGCGAGCCCCCGCCCGTGATGAGCTTGCCTTCCCCGCCCTCCAGACTGGCCCGGGAGAGGGACGCGCGCCGAGCCGCACACCTGGCTCCTCTCCCGCTTCTTTCCCAGACGCTCAGGGGCGGCCATCTTCTACGCTGGGGGCGCCAAAACCCTAGGGTCCGAGCGCCCCCTTTGGGGAGTCCTCCGCTGCGACCGAGCCCCGCGGAAGGCGCGGACGCGTGGGCCCCAGAGCGCGCGGCAAACCCGCACGGCTCCCCGCCGCTCGGATCCCCACGCAGCGCTGCCTCCGGCCAGGTTGGCCCGGCTGTCCCAGAGGACAATTTCGGGCAGGGGCTGAGCGCGGCCGGCACACTTTCCTGCCCTCCCGGACGCCCAAAACTCCACTGTGCGGAGGTCTTTTGGCGCCGCGGGACCCACGGCTCCTGACTCCCGCCTGCTGCCGAGAAAGGTGGCGGGAGGGCCCCAGACGCTTACCGTAGCATCTTCCCCTGCGTAGTGCCCGATGACCCGGTGGCCCCCGGGGTGCCGGCTGGCCCATTTGGTGATGTTGTAGACCTTGCGGTCGACGACGAGCCACTTGTCGGTGCGCAGGTTGTGTTTCTGAATCTCCTCCCAGCTGAAGGTGGGCATGGGCGCCTCGCGCTCAGTGGTCCCCTCGCCCTGGTTCCCCCCCTTCCCCATGCTGTCGACTGGGATGCCCCGCGCACTGCGGCCTCCCTGCGCCGGCTGTTGGTGTGTCGGCCCCGGCACTCCTCGCTTTCGGCTTTTGTCTTCTCCTACTCCTCCTCCCACAGCGCCCCCTCCCCCAGCCTGTGCGCCTACGCCCGGGAGTCTCCGGCCTCCCTGCGCACAGGCTTCCCAGTGCCCCCAGGCGGTCCTCTTCCCCGCCCCTCCCTCCTCCCGCTCGCGGTGGACTTTTGCCTCCAGTAAAAACTCCCCGGGAGCTCAGGGCCTCGACGCCTCCTCCGCCCGCCCCTCCGGCTCCCCCCGCCCGGGGCTCCGCATCCTCCCGCGTTCCCGGCCACCCGGGTTTCCACAGTGATCAGCAGAGCGCCTGCACCAATCGGGGCGCGTCGCCCCGCCTGCCATTGGCCCAGGAGGATCTTTCGAAGGCCAGAGGGCTGGAGCGGCGGTCCCGGCTCCCCCGCCCGCCCGAGCGGAGTAGAGCTCGGCCGCGAGGCGGGCTACGTGTCCGATCTTCTCCCTCCCCTCATTCTCCCTCCTGTCCGCCCCAACACCACCACCCCCCCCCCCCCCCGCGCCAGCTCGGGGCCGCGGAGGAGATCCCGGAGGAGCGGGAGGCGGGTGAGGGGACGGCTGGGAGGCGGGGTCGACCACTGGGTTCCGCGCGCTCCGGGGCATGTTACGCGCACGCTCGCGCTCCCGGGCTTTGCACCTGATGCTGGCACAAAGAGAGCCTGGCAGCGGGGCTCGGGCCGGCGGACTGGCTGGAGGGCAATCGGGCAGCGCCGAGCTCCCCTCCCACCCCCGCAACGCCCACCCCGGCCTACGAGCTGCACTCCGGGGCTAGCTTGGCTAGGTGACGCCCTCCCCCAGCGCGCTGGAATCGAGACCCCGGTGTCTCCACATTGTCTTCGCTCTCCGCGTTGGCGCCCTCCTGCAGCCTTCGTGGAGAAACTAGCCGTTCTCGTACTCGTCCAGGGCTCTGAATCTTGGGATCGGGCGGCCCTAAAACTGAATTGCGGAACCTCTGCTTCCTTTCCAGGCACCATTGTGGGGGGAGCGGAGGGCGCGACCATGAACTGGACGCGGTCCCTGCCGGAACTCACGGCGCTCCCAGGAGTCTTACGGGACACGCACGATGTATTGGGCTGTGATGGTGTACAGACTCTAGGAAATAAAGCTGGGGGTACGGAAGGGATAGGTGGAGGGGTGGTTTTTCTAGGTATGGGTGCAGCGGCAGACCCCCAGTCCTAGCTGGATGGAGCTGCGGAGCATCTGTGTCTCCAGGGAAAGGGCCTACCCCTAACTCTGGGGTGACGGGTGTCTCTGGGCATCCTCAACCCTGTGAGGTAAACAGGGCTCTTACAACAATATCTAAGGTGGGAGACTGAGGTTTAAGAAACGCGAATAGGCCACAGGGGCTTGGTTAGCCAGAAGCACAGCTGTGCCCTTTGCAGACGCCACCTGCCTCTCTCCTAATGAGATCAAGTGGAAAGGAGCCATTGAAGGAACTTTAGTGGGGAGCAACCTGATATTGGGGGTAGGAAAATCACTGGCAAAGGGGTAGGGAGCAGGACAGTGGGGGTGGGGACACAGGGAACCCCTTTCATGCCAGCCACCTCTCTGGCGTTGCTATCGTGCTGGTCTCAGTCCTTCATTCACATGCCGGCCAAACAGATAAGGAAGAAGGAAGCGGGCACCTCAGGAGTCTACGCTGCATTTTATGTCTGTTAACAGTTTGCCGAATCCTTAGCCAAGACTATTATTGTTCCAAAGGTGGACCAGCACAATCCTTAGATAACGTTAATGAAAAATTGCCAGAGGTCCTGGAACTCAGAGAAAGAGTGAGCTCTGAAAGGGAGTGTGGGGACTATCTCACGGAGTGGTCTCAAAGGCTGAGAACAAGACACGCGTGAAGGCCCGAGGCCCTACAAATCAGCAGGAATATTTGGGATGGGCAAGAAGTGGGATCTGGTCCAAGTATGGGGTTCCCAGCAACTCCCAAAACAACACTAGCCAGAGTAGGCCCTGAAAAACACTTGCTAAAATCTTGAATGAATGAATGCATGGTGAGGAGAGGCTCTCGAGAGGCCCGCTACAGGCAGGGTTCCAACTGGGAAAAGTCTTGGGTGCTTGGGCAAGGATGGAGGACTCTGTCCCAGAGCAGGAGAAATTGGTCCAGCAGAAGTGAGCCGTGACCAGATCTGTGACGCAGAGAGAGAACCCCGGGGGGTGGGATCTGGTTGGGAGAAGGGGAGAGAGCTTGGAAGCTGCAGGATCGGTTCAGTGGCAACTGTAGGGCACCAGGAGAGACAGGAGGGCCCTGAGCTAAGAGAGAACTTGAGGAGGCCGGGGCCCAAGCAGGCTCTCCCCTGCCCCTTTGACCTCTTGCCGCTCTATTATTTAAGAAGTGCCCTTGCGGGCCTCCCTGGTGGCGCAGCGGTTGAGCGCTGTGGAGCTGTCGGCAGCAGCGATGTGAGTTCGACACCCAGCTGGGGAGAATCCCACATGGTGCGGCAGACCTCTCCTGCCTCGCCCGCTGCTCCCCTCGGCAGTGTATTTCTGATCTGCCTGTTCTGCTCCCCACTCTGTCTCTGGTGAACCCTCTCGCCGCCCCACACCTCTGGTCTGTACCCCAGCTTGTATGTATAAATAAATAAATCTTAAAAAAAAAAAAAAAAAGAAGTGCCCTTGCACTTCTTGAGTGGTTTTTTAAAACCCCCCTGTATCCAAAGTCACTTAAGAAAGGGGGTAACCGCCAGGAAGGATGAGGTTCCTATGGCTTCCAGTGTCCCCACAGAATCCCACCCCTTAGCCCTAACGGTACTAAGGAACACAACTTCCTGGGCACCTTGCCAGGAACTCTTTGCGATCATTTTAACCAGGGACAAAAGAGATCAGCTTGGGTGGCTCAGAGCCCAGGTCTGCTCAGACAGCCAAGTGGGCAAAAGGCTGGGCAGAGTGGGGAGGTGCCTGGGGAGACAGGCAGGAGGGGAGCACCCCTACCCCCAACCCCCAGGATGGGTGCAGAGGCCTTCCATCTTGTCCCCATAAGGAACTGATGTCTGCTAGTCTGGGGTCCAGGAAGCCAAGGGGCTGGTTAACCAGAGGGAGAGGGAAAGCGAAAGATACCCAGATGGAACAGCCACTGGAGCAACAAGATGAAATATGATTCTGACAGCACCTAGCGGGCAGAGGGCCAGCTGGCCTGTCGCTTCCTTTCCTTGGTTGACAAATATGGCCCCATCACCCCTGCTCTTTAACAGCCTTCAGTCGCTTTCCCCCCAAACCACAGCCCCTGTCTTTCACAGCCCACTTACTGTCAAATCTATGAACGGATGAGCAGCACTTTCTGGGCCTGCTTTCTGTCTCCCATTCACTTCCCAGACCGCGACAATCTTCATTTCTAATAGCAGCGATAACAATGCCTCCCCTGGGCTATCAGGTCAGAGTGTGCAAAGGACTTTTCGAGAGTGGACAAAGCACTGGGCACGATGCCCCGCAGAGAGTAAGCATTTGGAAGACAGTGGTTCTTACCTGCCCGCTCCTGACCTCATTCCAAGGTATCATTGTGACTCTCTCTTTGTAGGAGAGGACGCGGGCATCCAGGAGGCAACAGGTCTGCACCCTCAGCCAGCAGAGTGATCAGGTCCTGGAGTGCAAACCCCTCACCCTGTTCCCACGGAGCCTTCTGGGACCCTCTCTGACAGTCACCAACAAGCCCAATGGCCCCTGCGCAGACCTGAGAGGCAGCTGGCAGGCTGACATCCCTTCCTCTCGCGGTGCCACGTCCCTTGGTTCTTCAGCAACACACGATTCCAATTCGACTGCTGGGCCGCCCCTTTCTGGTCTCCTCCACTTGTTTCTCTTCCTCCTCCTCTCCTGCCTTCCTGAATGTTCTTGGCCTTGGCTCACTCGATATGCTCTCCTCAGGCACCACCTTTGGGATGGCCTGGTTTCCTGTGCTGCAGGTCTGAATGTCCGACTGTCCTTCAAACTCAACATAACTTCACTTCCAAGCAAACAACAGGTCTCTACAGAAGTGTCCTTGGGTCCACCCAGCATCACTGTTTCCATTGCAAAGCTGAGTTGGTCCCCTTCTCTGGCCAAGACTCGACCCCTTCTTTCCCTGCCTCATTTCTGTTAACGGCACCACTCTCCTGCCTACCTCCATCTCAGAATTCCAGAGTGTCTTGTCCCTCTCTTCTCTTGCCCCCACCCCCCCAGGCCCACATGATCGACAGCTCCTATTCCGACAGCGTTTCCCATCTGCCCCTTTCGTCCTGTTGCTGCTGCTGCTTGCTGGAGGGTCCCCAGCACTCGGGCTTGCACACTGCCGTGGTGTCCTTGCTAAGCCCAGCTCTCACCGGGATTTCTTCCGCCGTGGCTTCTCATCACCAAGTGAACTAGGAGGAATGGGGGAGTAGGAGAGGAAGGAAACCACGTAAATATCGACTATATTCCCTGAAAACATTGGCTATGCCTGCAGCCCCAACCCAACCAGCTAAAAAATATACAGAATGGGAACTCCCTGGTGGTGCAGGGGTGAATTCTCAGCACTAAGAAGCTATCACCAGCCACTGCGCATGAGTTGATCCCCGGCCAGGGAGCTGACCCACATGGCACAGCAGACCTCTCCTGTCTCCTGCTGCTCCCCTCAGCAGTGTATTTCTGATCTGCCTGTTCTGCTCCCCACTCTGTCTCTGGGGAATCCTCTCACTCCCACACCTCTGGCCTAGACCCCAGTTCTTGTATGCATAAATAAATCTTTTTTAAAAAGATTAAGAAAAAGTAAAAATATACAGGAAGTCGTCAGAGGATGATGGCGGGAGAGTACCTTATTTTTGTACCAAATCAAAGGAAGAACATTCCATGTAGTTCTGATGTCAGTTAATGACTAAGGGGAGGATCCCTGGCTGCAAACAGACACTGGTCATGAGTGTGCAGGCCGAAAGAACAAGAAGCAGTGAAGGGTGGTCTCAGGGCCATCAGGCTTGCTCACCAAATCTTAGAACACTAAGCAAGAGGGCCCTCCTTGAGCACTGAAGAGACTACCTACCGTGGGCAGAAAAAGCTTTTCTCTCTGGTGGGAAAACCCCATGAGAATGAACGGCAGGCGCCCACCCCAGAATCCTAGGGGAGCCCAGGCTGAGTTTGAGTCTCACATCAGCTGAGATCTTCACATACCTTGCAACCTTGTGAAGGAAGGACAGAAGCATGACGGACCACGGCCAGACCCCAGAGAATAATGGGACCTGAAAGCCCAGATTCTAGTCCCAGCTCTGACCTCCGCCAGCTGGTCACCTTGGCCAGGTGACTTAATTTCTCTGACTCATTATCTTCACCTGTAAAAGAGAGGTAGTGGGGATAAAATCAGACATGTGCGGTGAGAGCTAAAAGCACTTGCCAGCCATGAAGTAACATGCACCAGGGAGTGGCTGGGTGCCACTGCTGCTGTCACTCATCATGACTGCTAGGTCTTTGGTGCCATACCAGTGTCTGCAAACCTTTGGCTGTCAGTACTGACAGCTGAATATCTTGAGCATTTACTGTGCTCTAAGGTTATGTGAACTCCTTTAAATCCATTATTTTAATCCTCTTAACGCTCCTGTGAGGATCCCTAAGGACATGCAGGGTCAGAGAGGTCAAGTTGCTTGCCTGCAGACTCACAGCTCACAGGCAGAGATGGAGCTTGTCTGGGTGTAGCCCTTCCTCTCCACCAATTACACTGCCTTGATCCAGAGTAGTGGCTACGTGGGAAACCGTGAAACCTGAACCACTCACTCAAGCCTGCAGTGGTTCCAGCTGAGTGCCCAAGTGAACAAGACAGGCCATGGCCGTGGGCCAAGCAGCCTTTCCGCAGACCAGAAGACAGAGCCGTCCTGGAGGCCTTAGGTTCCACTTTCAGAACCTAATGTCCTGTGCATTTGATGTTCAAGTGCATTTGCTCGTTTCCTAATGTCATAGATTTGAGAGCAGGAAGCACCTCGTGTTACCCATAAGCTCGCTAAGTCCCAGGAGGACAAGGGATTCACCAATTAGTGACACAACAAGGACAAGAAAATCAGGTTTTGTGACTCAAAGGTCAGTACTCTTTTATCTGTGGTCTAGTTATCGACAAGTGAGCCCCACGTGGCGAGACCTGCTCCAGCAGCACAGAACATGCGCCCGTGTTTGTGCCTGATGTCGGCGGAATCTGAGATTTGGAGGCTCCCAGAGCCTGGGCACTGGAAGTGCCTCCCTGCCCGCCCTTCCCTGGGCCCTCTGCTCTCACCTCTGTGTGTCTGCGAAGGGACCCAGGGTTAGGAGACACCAATCTGCTTGGGGTTGGGACTTGTGGGGCCTCAGCAGGCGAGTCTTCAGCCCCGGCGCCAGCCTTTGGTTCACCCTGCAGCTGTGCCCAAACTTGGGGAGACCCAAAGGAGGGAACGCACAACTAGGCATCACCCACCGCCTGAAGCTCGGTGAGGTTAAGGAGTTGTCATAACTGCGATCTAATGTTCAGGTGTAAGTCCAAAGTGCAAGCTCTTTCCAAACTTCTGTGACTTCAGGCAACGCATTTAACCCTTTGATGCCACTTTCCAATTTGTGGAATAAAAGCCCACCCATCCTTACCTCAAAGGGCTGCTAGGACGGTAGGTTGATATAAAGGCCAGAAAAGCACTTGTAAATTGTGACACATAAATTGTGTACTTTGTAGGGTAAACGAGAGAATCATCAGGTTTTTCCACCCTCCCCTCAAGGATAGACTTCTGCAGACCTACACGCAGGCCTGATGGCGGCACCCGAAGTAGGGTGTGGACCTGCGTGAGTGGGCGCACCTGGGCCAAGACTGGGCTTATAAGCAGCAGCAGCAGTAGCAGCACAGCAGAGAATGGCATAGAGCACCGTTTGGGGTGCAGTAGAGAGGGCACAAGAAAACGCCTGAGAGCCCGAGATAGTGAAGATTCGCCGGGGACTGGGAGGCCTGCTAGCTCTCCGGCCCCCCGGCTCCATTACCTGCCCTGTCCCTGGCTGCCTCTCTGCAAGAGACCATTAAAAGCCTGAAAAGCCACCGAGGGCTCCAGGCCTCCTTTCCGGTCTACCCGTCTGCCAGCGCCATTGCGAACCTGCTCTCTGAGTCATCCTCCCTGACAACCTCCATCCCCTCCACGGGGTGGAAGCTGGGAGCAGCTTAGCACCTAGTAGGATCCTCTGGCTGCCTGCAGAGCCAGGATCAGCCTTTTGATCTCTCTTGCAGGGCTGGTCCCCCATGGGGCCTTCAGGAGTGGGCAGAGCCGGGCAGAAAGGGGGCCTCTGTGCTTCCCTGGACCTCCTCCCTCCACACTAGTGTGGGAGGACAGAGGTACTCGGAGCTCAGTGTGTCTAGAGCAGCTCTGTGAAGCCCAGGAAGGGCTGGGGAGTCCTGGAGGAGAGGGAAGCCTGGGCAGCTCCAGGCGCAGAGCTGAAACCCAGGAGCACAAGGGGCTGGAGCACAGCCCTGAGGGGCACACGGCCTGGGGTGACAGGGTGGCCGGATGCCATCACGGGGGTGCAGGAGCTTGGGAACTATCTGGCTTGACCATAAAGACACGGGAACTGAGGCCTAGAAATTGGTTTGTCAAAAATCACTCCGTAGTCAAGAAACTGAGAGACGTCCCATTTCTCCTAATCGGACCATCTGGGCATCTGGCCCCGCCCTCTGAAAGTCCCGGATAATATACAGAATTATCACTAAAAGGCAGCAGTCACCAATGGCCTCAGCGGAGCACAAGCTGTCCGTCCTGCCCCCAGCAGAGAGGATACCCTGCCCTGGCACCACCATCATTTAATGTCCTGGGCCATCTCTATCTGGAGCTGGGGACAACCAGATGCCTGGTGTGGTATAGTAAGAAGAACCACAAATGGGGGCAGAAGAGACCAGCAAAGCTCAGGGCCTCCATGGCCCCAGGAGCGGGCCTCCACTGCCTGTGCCTCCCGGACTCCTGCCGCAGGCCTAGGGCCTGGGTGTGGTTCAGGGGAGGGTCTTCCTCATCCTTGTTGCCTTTGCTCTAACCCCAGGTCAACTCCACCTCTGAATTATCTCCAAAGTCCGGAAGTGTGTTCCCCCTCCCATGGCCCCAGCACTGCCCTAGTCTGTCTTTCCACTCAGGTTGCTGCACCCCTATCATGAAGCACCCTCCTAGAATGGGAGATAGGAAGCCCCCCCACCCCCTTCCACCCCCTTCTTGGGATTCTTCACTAGGGGGAGGGGCTGGTGAATGGTCTGGAAGATTCCCCAGAGCTCTACCGAATGTCTCACTGGGATGGCACTCGTCACTCTGGGTTGTCGCTGCCCACCCACAGGCTTAGGGAACTGCTCCCCTGGATTGGCCTCGGAGTCAAAGGTCACCAGAGCCAGGATCGGATGACCTCGAGGCCGTGTCTGGCTGGGACCAAAGGAGAGACTTTGAGCTCAGTCCCTGGCTCCCGGTCAAACAACCACACACTATTTTCCTTTCTTTAGCCCCAAGGTCAAAGACCTCCAGGCTGTGTGCAGGACGTGGCAGGCGTGCAGACTCCCCTCGGGCCTTCCCAAACTGGAGGTGCTGGAGGACCAGCTTTAAAAACATCCCAGCCATCACAGCCGGGTACTTTCAGAAAACAGAATAAAAGTGAACCACGAGCAAAATGGAAGCAAAAACAAGGGGAAAAGGATGACAATACCCAAGGCCAGATTTTTTTCTGATGGGAGTTAGGCGGCAAACAACGCGGGTGTCAAACTGCTGCAAACATTTATTTATTTATTTATTTATTTATTTATTTATTTATTTATTTATTTATTTATACATACAGCTGGGGTACAGGCCAGAGGCATGGAGTGGCGAGAGGCTTCACCAGAGACAGAGTGGGGAGCAGAACAGGCAGATCAAAAATACACTGCTGAGGGGAGCAGCGGGGGAGGCAGGAGAGGTCTGCCGCACCGTGTGGGATTCTCCCCGGCTGGGCGTCGAACTCGCATCGCTGCTGCCGACAGCTCCACAGCGCAGCGCTTAACCGCTGCGCCACCAGGGAGGCCCCAAGCTGTAAACATTTGTCACAGCTCACCAGCACTGGCCTGGGAAGCTGCCACACGGGAGGCGCTGCTCCCCGCGTGTGCAGGTGCCGCTGGCAGAGTCCTGGGTCTTCTGAGGAACACGGAGGCAGGCCCTGGAACTGTCCCCCTGGGGACTGGCTTCTGGTGAAACCTTCCCGGTCTCAGCTTCCTCATCCACAAAACGGAGCCCTGTCAGACGGGGTGATGCCTGTAAGAGAGGGTGTTTTGTGAACTCTTCCCATTGCATGGTAAAGTCTCCTCACCTAGGCCAGGGTTCAGCTGTGGCTGCTGATGTTGGAGGGGGTAGCGGTTCAGGGGTTCTTCCAAGAAGCACATGTGGGAGTCCTGCGCGCAGCCACGGAGCTAGAGATGGGGATGTCTGCTCAGCCCAGTCTCAGGCCAGGGAGATCAGAAGGATACGGAGGGAGAAGGCCCTGAGCCTCCTTTCTGTGGGACACCGGCAGGGTTTGCAGTGAAAGGGCTGCAGGGAAGCTGGTGTATTTGGTGCCTCTAGGCTTCTGCTACTCAGAGAGTGTGAAAATGTGACCTTGAGACCTGCAGGGGGAGGCAGCACTTGCCTTGCAGGGGTGAGTTCTTGGAAGCAGCAAAGGGGGACACATTGGTAAGCACTATGAGATAGCCCCGTGGGCCTGTTAATAACTGGGGGAGACTTTGACCTCCAGCATGCAATCTCAGCTGGCCAAGATCCTCCCCAAAGAGGCAAACATTGCTTCTGGGGTGGACAGAATCTTGCTTTCTCTATACAAACACAGATGTACCTAGGATATGTAAGCGTCTAGCTGTAGTATTAAAATTTCAAGAGGTTGGGCCTCCGTGGTGGTGCAAGGGATTACATTTCAGCATATGAAGCTATTCGCAGTCACTGCAGCACGAGTTCGATCCCGTCCAGCAAGCTGACCCAGATGGCGCAGCAGACCTCTCCTGTCTTGCCCACTGCTTCTCTCAGCAGTGTATTCCAGTAGATCTGCCTGTTCTGCTCCCCACTCTGTCTCTGGTGAATCCTCTCACCCCCACACCTCTGGCCTATATCCCAGTTCTTGTATGCATAAATAAATAAATCTTAAAAAAAAAAATTCAAGAGGGGCTACCGCTGAGGGGGCAAATGTCTACAACTGCTCTTCAGAAGTATGGTAACAAAAAAGGCATTTGGACCTACTAATCTAGAGGGTCGGTATGCATCTATGTAGCTAGATGCAAAGGATATCATCACTTTTGGATTGTGTTCTTAGTGACAGCAAACCCCAAACTCCTGGGCATCTGGGAACAGGCACAGCCTGGCGAGCCCAGCCCTTCCCAAGCCCACAGCACGAGCAGGTCTCCTCCAAACCGCTGATCTGGCTCATGCCACCTTCTGAGCTGTCTTAAGCTGCCAGCTCACCCCAGGTACTGCATGAACATTCGGAAGTAAGTATAGACTACAGTTACACTAAGGCCACGTCCTGGTTCTCTCTGCTTCCAGAACAGTCTGTGGCTGTTCCAGACGTGCTTGCTGAATGAGGAGCTCCTTCCTCCTCCCCCAGGGAGAGCCGGTCTCTCCAAGCTTCTTCTCTTTCCCCCCAGGGGACCCTCACAACATTCCCAGTGCCCACTTGTGCCCTGCTCCCTTCAGTGTGAGTGATCTTAAGGTAGACATTAGACTCAGTCATTCCCCTGCCTCAGACCTTCCCCACTGTGCTGGGAATAGTCCAAACTCCTTGCCTGCAAGCCGGCTTTCCGGTTTTGAAAAGTCTAGTTCTTTCCTGTTCCGTGGTTTTGGCCCAAATTGCTGGTTTTTTTGAACATTCTGTGCCTCCTCTCCCCCTTCCCATGTCTGGCTCACAAGCCAATCTTCACAGGGTTCGTTTCCCTAACTCCCTCATTCTCACTTGCTTTGCTTTGTGTCCTTCATGGCCATTGTTTCACCTTCTTTACTGGGTCATTGTTCTGGAAACATCTAAGGGCAGGGCAGGGCCTCTTGCCCACTGCTGCACACTCGGTGCCTGATTCGCAGCTGGCTTTAGGAATGATTTGTGGAGGGGGCGTGCTGGCGCCGGCCTACCCCCACTGTAAGGAGGAGCAGGCTTCTTGACCAGACACCTAAATGGTGAAGGGACTGGAAGACTGTCCGCCGGCCTCTCCCCCCTCACACCTGGCACTGCTGTGCAGGTCCACAGGTGACGACAAGCGGGGCTGTCCACAAGCGGGGCTGTCCACTCACGCGGCACTCCCGGATTTGTTCTCATCTGCAAAAAAGGGGAAAGTCGTCGTTTTTTTCTGCCTCCCTTCCAGAGTTGTTGAGAAGATCAAATGAAGGAATGACTCTAAAAGACATTTTTCCCTCCCTCCCTCCCTTCCTTGTTTCCTTCCTTCCTTCCTTAAAATACCAATCCTAGCCCCAGGCACCTTCTTAGGCATTGGCTACACGGCTCTAACCCAGAAAGTTGGGGTCTCTGTCTCGGGGAGGAGCCCACAGGATGCACCAGCGCTGTCCATGAGCATTTTCTTGGACGAGGGAAAATACAGCAGCGGCTAATCACGGGGAAGTCGGGGGGGCTGCTGAGCACCGAATCTTTCGTTTTAATTCATTTAAATTTATATTTAAGTGACCACCTGGGGCTGGACAGTGCAGGTTTAGACAATTAGAGGTAAGGAATGGGTCAAAAATAAATGCATAAGTCCTCAAAAAGTTAAACAAAGAATTACCCCACAACCCGGCGATTCCCTCTTAGGTATGTAATCCCCACAAGAACTGAGAACAGGTATTCAAAGAAACACTTGTGCATGGATCTTCTCAGCAACAAAATGTCCATGAATGGAAAAAGAATGCAATGAAGTCCAAGCCCGGGATGTTATTCAGTCACAAAGGAGTCAAGTACTGATATGTACCCAGCGTGGATTAACCTGGGAACGTCCTGTTACGTGAGAGGCCAAAACAAGAGCCCACATATGGTGTGATTCCCAGATATGAAATGGCCAGAACAGAACATTCATGGTCCGGGCTGATGGAGTAAGGGGACCATGTTAAGGGGCATCCTATCGCCTACTAGTCCACAGGGGAGCATCTTAACCCCACCGCCCCGCCAGGTGACAGGTACACCTAGGAAAGGTCAAGTTTCAAACATTGACCCCTGCCCTCCCCAAACAAAACCCTGAAGGTTTAAGCAGCTCTTTGCTGTAGGGTTCAGGCTGGTGGGGGGTGGGTTGGGTTGGGGGGCCTGCCACTTCCTTCACCTGTTCTTGTTCCTCCCCCCTTACTGCCTCGACCTCAGTGTCCCCCATGGGAGTCCTTCCCTACAGAGCAAAGGGTCCTTTCCCCTAAAAATACTTGAGCCTGGGGGGGTTCTTTGAGAAGCAGTGATGCTGTTCAGCTCACCTCCCGATGGCCCCTTGGAGGGTAAAGTAAACCATGGCCTCAGAATCTACTAGAAGGGGTGTCAGGTTGCCAGTTTGTGTGCCGCCCAATGGTGAGGCCGGTCCTCTGGGAGCAGCAGCAGAGGAATGAATGTCTGAGCGGTTTGGACACAACACCATCACGAGTCCTGCATGTTTTCCTTATTTTCAGCACTGCCCTGTGCTCCGTGCAGAGGGTCAGCAGGAGCTAACGCCTAGGAAGACAGGCAGGAGTGCCAGGCACGGACAGCAGCACCTGCTGGCAGCAAGCCAAGATGAGGGCAGCGGTGTGCCCTGCTGTTGGGATGGTGCCTCCTCCTCTGTAACCGACTTCCACCGACATCTCACCCTTGCTCAGCCGCCTGCGGCCAGCCAGGCCAGCTGCTTCCTCCTCAGGTTACAAGAGGAGCCCCAGAGCGTGACTGGGTTCAAGGTCATCCAGTAAGGGTGGTCTTGATCTCTGGACTCCCCAGCTCCCTTCCTCCTGTTGCCTGTTCCCTAGTGCTTCCTGCAGAGCCCCCCAAAGGGGTCCCTTCTCACTCCAAGATGACTACTGCCCGCTAACACTGGGGCGGGGAGCAGGGAGGAATGATCAGTTCGGGAAGTTTCCTAAATGAACAAGGCTGCTCTTGGCCTTGAGAAATCAAGACGCCGGAGCACCGTGGTTGCAGATGCTTCCTGAGCTGCCCCTTCCCGGCCAGCAGCAGGGTGGCTGGGCCTGCCTCTGGCCCCCGCGACCCACTCCTGCCACGAGGAGTCTGAGCCAGCATCTGAACACGTGCTTGGCCACGCGAAGGGGCCGCGGGGCCACCAGAGGTCTGGACCCTTGTCTGCAGCTCCTCCTGCTGAACTGCAGATGGAGCAAGCAGATGGGTCCCCCGAGGTTGCTGGGGTCCAGAAGGGCAGCAACGTGGCACCAGTGAAACAGTCTGAGGTAACCTGGACTTAATCTGACCCCTCGGAGTGGACCCTGCAGCTGTGCCTACATCCCTGCCCCTGCCTGGCACAGAAAGTGCCAAGCTGGAGAGTGCCTCCCGCCCTGGCTGTTTGCCTGTCTCTTCCTTCCATTTACCTCGTGGCGCTAAAGGGCCCAGACGTGAGAGGTCATGGACCTTTTCTGATGTGCCGCTCCAGAGGCCCAGAGACAGGGCCCAGCTCCTCTGCTGTGGTGCCCGTGGGCACCAGGAGAGAACGGTCACCCTCTCCCCAGGCCTGACCTACACTGTCCCTCAGCGAGACTAGAGCTTGTCGGTGGGGAGGCTTGAAGCACCCAGAGGTGCTCACATTCATTTCCCTAATGATCTGAACCCAGCCCCTTCCTCTGTGAACCTCCTGGTCCTCATCCGAGGCCGCTCAGACCCCCTTTGAGTCCTCTGGCCTGGCCTTCCAGGACAGTCATTGTGGGCCCCCCGCCAGGCTCTGAAGTATGTTGACACCCTACACCCCAGGAAAGCCCCCCTGGCAAGAAGGTGCGGGCATTCGTAGCTCTGCTTTTCCTGGGCAGGACCACCAGGTAGGGGAGCAGATGTGTTACCCACGCCTGGGGGACCCACACCAGGTGGACGTGGTCAGTGTCATCTGAGAGGGTGTGGGCATCTGGGTTCAAGGCCCAGGCTCCTCCCCACTCGCGCCCCACCCCGCCCTCCACAAATCACAAACACACACTGATCTCCTGAGGCTTAATGATTAGCACGGGCAGGGGGTCGGGAGGCCGGTGCACAAGCCGGGCCAGCAGGCCAGGGAGCACCTCCCCCCACGGTCTCATTTCACCGCCCATCACAGCGGCGGCGTGGGAGTGCTATCTCTATTCCATCTCCTGGAGAAATGCAGAGAGGTATGACGTGAGCAGCCCGAGATGACGCAGCTGGTGCTCGGTAGTAGACCGGGGGCTACGCTCAGCTCCTCTACCTCCTCTCGGCGCTCCTTGCCCATCCCGGGACGGACAACACCGGTCCCTGCACGGTGCCAGCCTGGCTCTTCCCCACATGCTCTTTCAGAGCACAAGAACGTCAGCAAGCAAAAACAAGCCCTGTCCTCTCATCCTCGGGTTCAATGGCCAGCCACCTGGCCGCCGATAGTGTCCTCAGCCCCCAGCTTTGACCCTTAGCCCTGGGAAGTGCCATGTCTGTGTTGAGTCCCACCGTTGGCAGCCTTCCCTCACGGGCAGCCGCCCCAGGACGAACAAACCCAGGTCTCTCGATTGCCAGGCTCCTCCTCTCTGGACACACTCTCGGCCAGCTGCTCTTGGCCTTGGTCTTTGCTGCCCATGCGCACCCCATGCTGGGAACTCACCGGCTCCAGGGCCCTGAAGGGGATGTGTTTCCCGTGCTGACTCCCCACCCATAACTCTGATCACATCAAGGCTACTCCTCAGACTAGAAAGAGGGGTGACGGGGGGTGGGGGCTGGGGAGGACTGATTCTGGTTGGATCACCCGTATCCCATGCCCCATAGTCCATCATTCCCTCACTCCGACAACAGTTGAGGCCTGAGGCAGTATTTTATATTTACAGAGGTGTGTCGGCCACTTCTGGTGAGCAGTTAGTGACTCTCCAAACACCTCTGGGTGAGCAGGTCCTTGGGCCCATGAGCAAACTGGGGTTTGGGAGGGGAAGGCTTGGGCGCAGTCTCCTTCCAGGAAGTCCAGAGAGTTGTTTTCCACTTCCTCCTGCTGCTTTTTTGGGAGTCCAGGGCTGAGCTAGAGGCAGGGGGTTGAGCTGGTTGCCATCGAGCGGGGTACAGTCACGTCAGTCTCTTGAACTGTTTCCAGTGGCTTCCAACGATGCTCTGATGCTAAAATGTACTCCCCAGGTTTTGGGTGCCGCTGACCGTCTCCAGCCAAGCCCAGACCGCCAAGCAGCGCTGAGCCTGGAAGCCGTCTCCCTCTGCTTTCTCGGGGACCGCTCAGGCCCTGCTTTCAGCTCTGATTTGCTGGCCCTCGTGGCACCACAGCTGAAGACCTCAGGAGCTCTGCTGCTGCTGTGTCTTCGGCTGCTGATTTGTTCGCTGGCTTCCTGCTAATCAGGGATAATTCCTGAAAACTCAAAGTCCTCCTCGAGGCAGGCACAGACTCTGGCCTGAGCTGAGCGAGCCTATCTGCCGCTCTGAGGGTGTGAACTTACCCCCCTAAGTCGCATGTGAGCTGCAGAGTCAAGCCACAGGGCACACATAAGTGGCCCAGAAGGGCCAGGAAATGTCAACGTTGGAAAGAGCCCCCCAGCCTCACTCTAGACTCTGGGGATTGGGCAAGGCGATCTCTCCAGAGTCTGGGGGGCTCTTCAGGTTGGCCTCGGGCTGTTGACCCTTCTGGAGAGCGATGACTTCACCAGGCACAAGTGCTTCTCACCATTCCACAAACATTCTTACAGCTCCTTCTACAGCCTCAGCACTCAAGAGCCGGGGCAAATCCCTGCAAATCCTTCTGAATGGTTCCTAGATCGCAAACCAATAATTCCACCCCTAGGTAGAAACGAGCACACAGGCCATGAAAAAACACGTCCAAGAAGCATCAGGGCAGCTTGAATCCTCAGCACCCCAGACCAGAAGCACCCCAAACATCAAGACGTAGCCATTCAAACTGCCCAGCAATGAGTATGAATGAGCCACCGCCACAGACACGATGATGACCACAGAAGGCGGAGAGAGTCCTTCATGCCCTGTGGCCCCATTTGGACAGAGTTCAAGAACAGGCAGCAGGCACACAGGTGGCAGCCACCTCGGGCTGGGCTAAGCCTCGGAAAGAGGCTTAGGGAAATTCCAGTGTGCTGGCAGAGAAGCCCGCTGCCTGGGTGGCAGCTGTGCAGGGCTGTGTGTGCACACACACGGGTGTATGTGTGTGCACATGTGTGTAAGAATCCTTCAACTTGTATGTTTAAGATTGGTATACTTTGCTATGCACATATGTATGTGATACCTCAATAAAAACAAGTTAAAGGGCCAAATATATCAACGCATACATTAAGATGTACACCGCAACTCCCTTTCCCCACCTGTGGGGGCATCTCAGCCATGTCCGCCCTATTTGTCAGGTGGAGGCGGGTTGGCCGGGTCTGTCAGTGGCTCTGGCAGGCCCCATAAATGGCTCTGGGTCCATAATGGTTCTGGGGGGTTGCCCGCTGTGCAGCGTGGGCCGCTCTGAGGGGTTGGCCCCGAACAGCAGCGCCTTCTCTCGCCTCCAGCCCCTTAACCTCCATCTCACTGTATACCGTGCCAGGGGGGAAATAGATGGGGCCTGGGACCCGGGAAGGTGCATGAAGGGATGACCACGAGCAGGGCCATGGCAGAGGGTCTGGGAGAAGGTGTGCTCCCCAGTAACAGTAGGGAGCTCGGCAGGGAATGCAAGGGGGTGTTTGCAGTTTCCCTCGTGTATTTCTGCCGTGGCTGAAGCTTCAGAATGAACCTGAGTTATCTCACACCCATGAGAAAGGCCCATGTCGAGAAGACCAGAAACAACGGGTGTCGTGTGGGTGTGGAGGAAAAGGCCTGCGCGCTGTTGGTGGGACCGTAGACAGTCCGGCCCCCCTGGCAGCAGTGTGGAGGAGCCTCAGAATATTAAAACTAGATCGGCCTCCCCGGTGGTGCAGCGGTTAAGCGCTGCGCTGTGGAGCTGTCGCAGTGGTGACGCGAGCTCGACGCCTGGCTGGGGAGATTCCCACATGGTGCGGCAGACCTCTCCTGCCTCACCCGCTGCTCCCCTCAGCAGTGTACTTCTGATCTGCCTGTTCTGCTACCCGCTCTGTCTCTGGTGAACTCTCTCGCCGCCCCACACCTCTGGCCTGTACCCCAGCTTGTATGTACAAATAAAATAAATCTTTAAAAAAAAAATTAAAACTAGGGGGGCCTCCCCGGTGGCGCAGTGGTTGAGCGCTGTGCTGTGGAGCTGTCGCAGCGGTGACGCGAGCTCGACGCCTGGCTGGGGAGATTCCCACATGGCGTGGCAGACCTCTCCTGCCTCGCCTGCTGGTCCCCTCAGCAGTGTATCTCTGATCTGCCTTTTCTGCTCCCCACTCTGTCTCTGGTGAACCCTCTCGCCGCCCCACGCCTCTGGCCTGTACCCCAGCTTGTATGTATAAATAAAACAAAAATAAATCTAAAAAAAAAATTAAAACTAGATCTACCCTATTACCCAGCCATCCCATGCCTGGGTACCTACCCGAGGAATGCAAAGACACTCATCTGAAGGGCTACACCCTCTCTGTGTTCACTGCAGCACCATTTACAATCAACGCTCCATGGAAACAACCTCCGCGCCCAGCAACAGGTAAGTGGATTCAGAAGGTGCCCCACAGACACACGATGGAACATAAGCAACACAAGCAAAGGTGAAATCTTGCTGTTTGCAACGTGGATGGGGCTGGAGGAGATGATGCCAACTGAAATAAGTCACATGCAGAAAGACAAATACCAGGTGATTTCACTCATATGTGGAAATTATAAAAACAAAGAAACAGACCAAAACTAACACTTGAATTCTGGCTGCAGAATTGAGGTTCCCAGAAAGAGAGGAGGGGTGTGCACAAGGAGAAGGGGCCCAATGGAGCATAGCAGAGGATTATTGGGGCTTTGGTGGTGGGCGTGGTGTGAGAACATAATGTGTAGAGATAGGACTTTAACCCCTAAAATGTGCTATAAATCAATGTTACCTCAATAAACATAATTTTTAAAAAATTGTTGCGTACTAAGAAAAAATAAAATAAAGCAAACCCGAATTACGTCTGCAGTAAAAGCGGTACTAGCACGTGTTTACAGAAGTTACGGCCCAGCGTCTCCACTGGCCGGGAGTGACGCTGGGGCAGAGATGGGAGCGCTCTGCTTGAGATTGCAAGGCAGCCCCACGGCAGGCAGGCCAGGGCTGGTCATCAGGCCTGCTGCCCATGTCTTGATCTTTGGAATTTGTTTTGTACAGGACCTGGCCTGCAATTACAGTTGAATGTTCTTTGCTGCTGATAATGTTGTTTGTTTTCCCTATTGAGGTTTTCTTGGGGGAGGGCCAGTACCTCTTCCAGGATACCCAAATTAGTCAACTCAGATGGACATAGCAAAATACCGAAGGCTAGGGGACTTAAACTGCAGACATCTATTTTCTCGCAGTTTCGGACAACTGAATTCTAAGATGGGGCACCAGAGTGGTAGGGTTCTGGTGAGGATGCTCTTTGTGGCTTGCAGACGGGGTCACCTTCTCTGAGAGCTATGTGCTCACATGGTCTTTCCTTGGTGTGTGTGTGTGCGCGCGCGCGTGTACATGTTAAAAGAGAGAGAGATCAAGTTCTCTGATGTCTTTTCTTATCAAGGCACTAATCCTATACCCAAATCCAGGAATTCTGTGGGTTTTGAGGTCTTAGTTCCCAGAGGCAGAAGACTGCCACCAGAAGACTCAGCCAAAGAACCACTTCAGGGCCTCCCTGGTGGCGCAGGGGTTAAGTCTCAGTGCTATCAAGCTATCCAGAGCCACTGCAGCATGAGTTCGATCCCTGGCCAGGGAGCTGACCCACATGGCGCAGCAGACCTCTCCTGTCTCACCCGATGCTCCCCTCAGCAGTGTGTTTCAGTAGATCTGCCTGTTCTGCTCTCCACTCTGTCTCTGGTGAATCCTCTCACACCCCACATCTCTGGCCTGCACCCCAGTTCTTGTATGCCTAAGAAAAATCTTAAAAAGAAGAAAAGAACCACTGTAAGGTGTGGTTTGTTCCTGATAGCTCTGTGGTCCTCATGACAATAGAGGAGTGAGAAAATAAGCCACCACCCCAAAAGGGGTAATTGCCTAATTGTCCTCATTCATCACAAAGTGGTGAGACTCTTGTTACACAGCGAAGGCAGGGGAAAATATGTGTGGCACCTTGATAATCCACTAAAGGTATCTTTTGATAACCCCTTGTCCAAACTTCCGTGTCCATTTTGAGATAAAATTTACATACAATAAAGTTCGCTGTTTTCAGTGAGCAATTTTATGCCATGACGTAATACAGAGTAACCAATATCATAACCATATTGCAGAATATTTTCACATCTTCCCCAAAAGTTTCCTTGCGCTCTTCACAGTCAGATCTCTCCTCCTGCTCCTTGACCTCTGGCAACCACTGATGTGCTTTCTACTATGATAGTTTCCAGAATCTCACATAAATGGAAGCATGTTATTTTTGTGTCTGAATTCTTTCCTTTAGCAAAAGAAAAAAGTTTGTTCCTTTTCACTGTTGTGTAGTATTCCATTGTATGGCTATACCATCGTACATAACTTACCAAAATTTCAGTCAATGACAGAGCACACATAGGACAACGATCTGAATAGCTGCACCATATAGTCTAGGTATGGAGTTGGTACTACCATCTAGGTTTGTATAATTATACTCTATGATTGCACAACAGTGAAATCACTTAAGGATGCTTTTCTTAGAACATACTTCTGTCATTAAGTGATGCATGACTGTATCAGAATTAATTTCTCCATTCAGCAGCTGCTAGATACTGGATTGTTTCCAGTTTTTGACTATTATGAATAACACTTTTAGGAACATTATGTACAAGTCTTTGCATGAACAAATACTTCCTTTTCTCATGGACAAATGCCTAGGAATGGAATTACTGGGTCATATAGTAAATACATGCTTACCTTATAAGACCCTCTAAACTGTTTTCTGAAGTGGCTAAGCTATTTTGCATTCCTACCAGCAGTGCATAGGAGTTCCAGTTGCTTCATATCCCTGTAAACACTTGGTATTGTCAGTCTTTTTACTTTAGTCATTCTAATGGTTACAGTGGCAAATCACTGTGGTTTTAATTTGCATTTCTCTAATAACTAATGATGTTAATTGCAACCAACAAGTCACCAATTGAAAATATTATTATATATATATGTAGATAGATGAAGGATAGATAGCAAATACATATATAAATCTTTAGTAAAGTGTCTTATTTGCTACCCATATATATTCTTTTTTTTTTTTTTATATTTGAAGAACAAGTTTATTGAAGCAGGAGACAGAAGAGCAGAGATCACTTGCATAGGCGAGTGGGCAGGAAGAGCCTTGAAAGGGACAGGTTTGCTAAGAGGCCTGCGTGGTTGCAGGCGGGCAGCCCCGAGGAGAGCTGCTGCTGCTGAGGGACAGAGAGTTGGTGGAAAGAAGCACCTGCATAGTCACAGGTGGGCAGACAGGAGAGCTGCTGCTGCCACCCATATATATTCTTTAGTGAAATGTCTATTGGAATATTTTGCCAACTTTTTATTGGGGTTTTATCTTCCTTTATGTGAGATGGAATATTGTGTACAATTCCTTTGATGGGTATATATTTCACCCATATTTTCTCTCAATCTGACTTGATATTTCATTTTATTATCAGCATCATTTGATGAGAAAACATTTTTAATTTTAGTGAACTTCAATGTATGGATTTTTTATTTTTTTATTTATTTGTTTTTAGAATTCATGCCATTTTGTATAATCAAAAAAATCTCTCCCTTACTCAAAGTCTCCTACATTTTGTTTTAGGTTTTTAAGAGTTTGGGCTCCACATTTCAGTTGAATCTGCCTGTTCTGCTCCACACTCTGTCTCTGGTGAATCCTCCGCCCACCATCCCAACACACACCTCTGGCCTGCACCCCAGCTCCTGTATGCATAAATAAAAAAAAAATCTTAAAAAAAAACCTTTTCCTATTAGAATTTTCATGATCTTTGGGTAAATACCTAACAGTGTTATTTGTCCTATGGTATTCTTATTTTTACTTTGTTGAAACGCTGTTTCCCATAGAAGCAGCACCAAATTACATTCCTATGTTTGTTCATTTTTTTTTAAAGATTTATTTATTTATGCATACAAGTTGGGACATAGGCCAGAGGTGTGGGGTGGTGAGAGGCTTCACCAGAGATAGAGTGGGGGCGCAGAACAGGCAGATGGACTGAAGTACACTGCTGAGGGGAGCAGCGGGCAAGGCAGGAGAGGTCTGCTGCGCCATGTGGGTCAGCTCCCTGGCCAGATATCGAACTCCTGCTGCAGTGGCTCTGGATAGCTTCATAGTGCTGCGACTTAACCCCTGCACCACCAGGGAGGCCTTGTTTGTTCATTTCCATTCAACCAGTGTTAATGGTCCCGAGCCAAGTCTGCCAGTGTGGGGGGTGTGGGCCAGCCTGAGTCCCTGCCCCAGGACAGTGGGCAGGCCCCACCGGCCGCCTGTGAGCAGTGGACTCTGTGCTACCCCCAGAGGCCCACCCCGACCCTTCACATTCTCCCCAGAGTCAAGGGTGCATTCTTTGGGAATGTGGGGGTATCCCTTCTCATGCTCTCTTTTTTGCAGGCTTCCTACAGAAGGGAGGGGAGCCCCTTCCAACTCTGGCTCCATCCCTGACATCCTCAACCCTGATCAAGTCACTCAACCTCTTTGGCCCTCAGTTTCTCTGGAAACTAAGCTTTCCTTTCCCTACCCTAAGTATACAGATAAATAAAAAACCAATAAAGGTACTGAGATAGTTTAAGACATGAATCTCTTTTTTAAATTATTTTAAGTAAAGAAAGCCTTTCTGTAAATATGACTAATGTTATTAACTCAAGGCAAACACTCCCATTTCTATATGCAAGTAACGACCGAGGAATGGGAACATTGTTTTTCTGACCTGACTCAGCCAATTAAAATTAAAAATCAGATTTTCCTCCTCACCCTATGTTCCAGCTACATAAAAACCATCGTACAGCTGTGATAATAGCTCCGTGTTATTATTTTCCTTTCATAAGTCATTATCCTTAAGGGATGCCTCATGAAACGATTACACATGATGAGACTTGGTGATGCCTGGGTTTGCCTCAAGCACTGGAGCAAAGTGTGAGGGATGTGGATAGAAGAGACTGGCTGTGACGGCAGAGTTATTGGGGTCAGATAATGGGCATACGAGGCTTGGGGGGTAGTTTTCTCCACTGTGGTAGAGGTTTAAATATGTTTATAATAATCAATTGAGGATGATTCTTTCTCTCTTCTCCCACACATTCTGACATCTTTCCCCCCAACCATGAGATCACATTTTCTGACATCTTATCTCAGCGTGTAATCCAAGAACCAGGGTAATCAAAAGGACCAGCAAGAAAGGAAAGAGTGGAGAATGGCAAAGGGGCAACAAGGGACCCGACAAGAGACACTCACCACCTGCCACCTCCCAAGACCTCAGTGCCGGGCACCTGGCGTCACTCCCTTGTTTTCTACCGGCAGGTAGGAAGCAGGGTCCAAGGGGCCCGAGCACAGTTTGGGGCTGAAGCTTTGCTTAGGGGGCTTTTCTGCAGGGATTAGAACCTCCACGGCGGGGCCCCAGTGGCTGAAGAGCGTGGGTTTTGATCAGTCTACCATGTGGAAGTTGCCCAGCTGGGGTCTAAAGAAAGCAAACTGAGGGCTGCCTGCTCACCCAAGAAGGTTCTAAGACACCAAAGCAAACAGGACAAAAGGCACGTTGAATTTTTTTCCCATCTGAAAAAGGTGAACCCAATGAGGTTTAGAAAAGAAGTGCAGGTCAAAAAGAGAGCTAAAAAAAAGCCAGTCAGGAGATGAAGTTGCCAAAAAGCTGGCCGAGCAGAGCCGAGGGGCTAAGAAGCTAAAGCTGCCTGCAAAAGGACTTTCAGGGGTACATAAAAGATGCTCAGGCTCATTAGGAAGCAAGAAAATGCAGTATTAAATTGCAACAAGAAATTATTTTTGTCAATCATACTGACCCAGATCTTAAAAACAGGTAAACCTGGTGGCGCAAGGGGTCAAGCCTCAGCATTATGAAGCCATCCGCAGCCACTGCAGCACGGGTTCGATCCCCAGCCGGAGAGCTTCCCACATGGCGCAGCAGACCTCTCCTGTCTCCCCCACACCTCCCTCAGCAGTGTATTTCAGTCAGCCTGCCTGTTCTGCTCCCCACTCTGTCTCTGGTGAATCCTCTCACCCGCCCCACACTTCTGGCCTGCACCCCAGCTCTTGTATGCATAAATAAATAAATCTTTAAAAACAAAAACAGGTAAACCCAAGGTTTGTGAGGATATATCCTTGCCGCGAAATAGTTGCCTGAATTGGTTCAAGGCTTGGGAAGGATGATTTGATGCCACCTGACTACAATTAAGATGGTAACAGCTTTTTGACCCAGTAGTTCTGCTTCTGGGGACTTACCCCAGGAAACAAGTGCTCCAGTGCATGAGGATTAGAACCTTACAGGGCTGTGCTGCTGTAGTGCATCAGTGGAAACACCCAATGTCCTCTATGGAGCCGGGCCAACCTCCCACACTACCTGAGCCTCTCCAGGCATGTATAAACACGCTAAGTCTCTCGTGTATCAACTCCATGCTCCCAGGTGAAGCTTTCACCTTCACCTCACGACCAAACATTCTCTGCATTTCCCCTACCTCCCTCTAGGCTCCTATATCTGCATCCACCTCCCACGCCACTGCCCTCACCAAGGTTGCCACCCATGGTCTCGGCTTGCAAAACCCAATGCCTCTGTTCATAGCCTCTTAGAAGCTTCTCGCCTCGTGGCCCACCACCGCCTTTGGGGAGAACACCTTGCCGGGGCTGCCACGAGCCTGCACTGCACGGGCTTTTCTCCCTCCATCTGCTGCCTCTCCTCAGTCTCCCTGGCGGGTTCCCCTCCCTCTGCCCAGCTCTCACTGTGGACCTTCCTCGGGACTTTGTCGTGGGATCTCCTCATTCTCCACAGTCTTCCTCAGGCAGCCCAGAAGCTTCTCAGCTCTGCTCACCATCGAGCGGCCCATGGCCCCCAGGCCAGAGCTCTCTCTCCAACTGTTGACTGGACAATCTTGCCTGGGTATCACACAAGTTTCGCAAATGCAGAACATCCCAACCTGTCCTGGTTATACTCCCCCAGCCATTGTGCGCCCAAGACAAAAAGTCACTGTTTGCTGCTGTCTCCTCGTGTTAAGTGAACACGAAGGTCGTTTCATTTTACGCCACCACCAGGAGCCAGACACCATCCGCTTTCGCACTGCAGCCAGGGAGTCCTTCCTGGCAAGTTCGACCGTGACCTCTGGCTACTTAAAACTGATCCAGAGTTCACTTAGAAAAGTTCCAAGTCCCTCACCACAGCTTACTGACCCGACTGGCTTGGCGGTCTAGCTTTCCTTATTGCTCCCAATCACAATGCCAACCTCCTCTACTGCACATTCTGTCCCAGGGTCGGCCTCCCCTTCCAGTCATTGGGTGGCCTTCCCCTGCACCCACCCATGAAGTATTGTATGTCTCCCTTCACCACCCACCTGCTTTCCAGAAGATGGTGCTCCTGACCCAAGCCTGTAGGGAAACTGAAGGAACAAATGAGGCCAACCAAGCCCTGCAAGAACAGAAAAGCCTCCAGAAGGCCACTGACAGAGAGAGAGAGAGAGAGACAGACAGACAGACAAGTCCTCCTCACTAGCAAAAGCAGAAAGTCTAGGGCCGTTTTCTCACATAGGTGGACACCCGAGGCCCACAGACAAGCCTCTGGTTCTGCATTCACTCTGGGCTGAGACTGGGCTGCTAGAAGTTGCTCAGAAGTTGTCCACTTGCCAAGAACCCCAAAGTTCCTCTCCAGCCAGGGAGCCCAAACTTTTCTCAACCTTTACAACCTGTTTGTGGGGTTCACACACTACAAGGCAGAAAAGCATGAGACCCATGCTGATCAGCAGAGATGAATGTCCACTCTGCGTGTCCAGAGAACATGGGAGGGGTTTCCTGCCCCCCGCTCAGGGAAGGCGGGGAGCCTGTGACTGTCCCATAGGACTATCTCAGAGATGTGTCTCCTAGATCAGAAAAGGAGGCTGACTATCTCTGAGGACATGTGAGGTCACAGGACAAACTCGGTGGGGTCCAGTCTTCCCCCTCACTCCCCTCTCCCTTCCGATACATCAATGGAAAAGTCCAAGAGGCAGAGAATGCCAAAGAGGTGATGTTGCTGGCTCACGCTAAAAGCCTACTCCTCCTGCCCTTTTAGGGACCCATGGTTCCCACAAACTATGATCAAGACCCTGAGTAACATGCACGCTCAGTTTCCGGCCCATTGCAGGGAGTTAGTTGCCTGAGGAGATAACAGCTGTCTCGCTTCTTCCTTCTTTCTCAAGTATCAGAGGTCAAACACGGTATGGAGTATTAGAAGTAAAGCCTGAGGGTCTGAAATATGTTTCACCAGCAGTATCCAGGGCTTCTCTGCAGCGACAGACGGAGCGCAGGCCCTCAGGACCGAGCCTGAGCTCCCCGGAGGCCTCCTGGGAGAAACCTGGAGCGTGGGGCCTACGGTTTGACACGTCCCCAACACCAGTCAGTGGGCACAACACCGGGGTTTCAATTCTTGAGAAACGATCCTCTCCAGATATTATGAAACTGAATGGCAAGTAGATATTATCTCTGGCTTGAGACCTGAAGAAGTGAGGCAATAATCCAGGCTCACAGAGAGAAATGACAAAGCTGGCTTTAGACATGGCCCCCGTCTGACCCGAAAGTCCAGACATGCTTTTCCTCCATGCCTCAAAGCCCTCGAGAAAAGACTATTTTTCGTGCCAACCCTGGCACTTAAAAATCTTATACAAAAAAGGGCCTCTCTCTGGGGCTTAGGGTGGGGGAATGGGAGTGACTACTTATTGGGCGTGGGGTTTCCTTTTAGAGTGATGGGAAAAACGTTTTTGGAACTAAACAGAGCTTGCAAGTTCTAGTACATTCACCACATTGTACAATTTAAAGTGAGTGATTTTATGTTGTATCAATTTTGCGTCAATTAGAAAGGAGATAAAGAAAATAAGGACTTCTCCTTGAACAGTCTGGGTATTATGACCCCCCTTCCCGTTTTATCAAGGCCCTGGCGCCCTTGCTAAGACAGCAGGGGATTTCCATCTCTAGAAGCTTCTGATACATCACTCTGAAACCCCGGGCCCTTAGTCTTGGCGCTCCAGGGCCTCTGGTGTGGCCCAATCTTACATTGCTGGCCGGACCTGCGCTGTAGATGAAAAGGAAACCCTAAATCCTAAGACTCCTCTGCAGAGGTTTATTTTAAAGTAGTGTATGTCCACGTGAATGAATTCCATGAATTTTAGCCACGCGAGTCAGAGGACCAGATTCCATTGTGTTATTACAAAAGGTCACAGGTGAGTCAGCTCCCAGGTTTCAGTGCGGGAACTCAGTCCAGGACAGATGGCCCCAGAGGCCCTGCAGCCAGGGGTTACTAAGGTGCCATTCTCTGCTGTTGGTACCGCATCTCGTTCCTGGAAACCCACACGCTCTTTCTGGAATGAGAGAGCGAAGAGGTGACCGTGCAGGAGAAGAGCCACGTGTGGGGGCAGGCCGCGGCTGAGCAGGAGGGGGAGCAGCGTGTCCACCCTACACTCCCGGCACTTAGGAACTTAGGAGGGGGTGCCCAGAGCCCCCTAGAAGAAATTCCCTGAGGCTCATGTCCACCCTACACTCCCAGCACTTAGGAAGGGGTGCCCAGAGCCCCCTAGAAGAACCTCCTGGAGGCGCTGCTGAGTAATGGCCAGTGCCTGCATGCAGGAATGACTGAGGCCAGAGCAGGCCCCTCCAGAAAGCTGTAGGCTAGACCGCCCCTGGGGTGTCCACAGGAACATGTGCTGGGAGAGGGCCCGGCAGCCACCTGGAAACCCCTGAGTACCCAGGGCCGCACCTTTGAGGTGGGAATGAGCCAGCCCTAGCTTAACAGCTGCGATGGACACACCCCAGTAAAGCTTAAGAATAAGTGTCAAAATTATCAAACCAATCCCAAGTCACTAACCCCATGCCGGAACAAAGCCAGAACACAGCAGAGCAAATCCTCCATCAAGGTCAACTCCCCGCGTTATGACATGGGTGCCCCTGTGTACATGAGGGCCGTGGGCGGGTCCCGGATGGACATGGCGATGAAGGCCCAGAGGCCATGTGTTACAGAGGCTCTGGACACACCGAACTCCTTTACTCTTCACGGACACCTAGTGAAGGAGGCTGTACAGCACTCACCTTAGAGGTGAGGTCACTGGGGCTTAGGAAGGTGGCTTGTACGGCAATGGTCACTACGTTCAGTGCCTGTTTCTCAAGGGCCTTCTGTGTGCCAGTCTGTCCGAGGTCCTGGGCAGTGAACGAGCCTAGAACTCGGCATAGACGGATATTTAACAAGCCAGCAGATGAACACAGACCTTTTCAGTGGGGACTGCATATAGGGAGGAACTAAGCGGGGTAGGGAGATGGCAGGACTCAAGGGGGTGCTACTTTATACCCACGGAATGGTCTAAAACCTGGCATTGAGACCCAAAGGCACAGGATACAAGCTCCCACCCAAATAAACGATGTAAACAGTGAGTCATCTTGCAAGAAGGGCATCAGAGCTCTATCAGTGGGGATTGCGAAGGAAATCCTTGAACCGAAAGCTCATTGGTCACTCGGTACAGTGCAGGTACTTCTGTTCCCAGAGAAGTACACCAAGGCCCATGAGTCACTGTTGAGTCAACCTGGGCAAAGGAAGCAAGTGAAACCAAACTTAACTCTGTTCTGTTCTCCCCTGCACAGGACAGATCCTCCATGTTATTTTCCATGTTATTTTCCATGTTATCCTCCATGTTATTTTCCATGTTATCCTCCATGTTATTTTCATCTGACATAAAGAGAACAACTCTCTTGTCAACTTGTTTGACTAAATCTGTCTTTACCACATAAAATATAAACCTTTATGTTTTGATAGCTATCAAGAAGGCTTTAAATATTTGTAAAAAAAAAAATCCAAGAATATGTCACCACTTAGGGATGAAAGAGGAACAAAATATGCACGGAGGCTCATACGTCCATACACTTCTGCTCACAAACGTGGGCTGTGGTAGACTATCCTCATTCCTACATGCGAGCTCTTTTGTGATGTGACCTTCCATTGCTCTTTCCTTCAGATAGTGGAGTCTTATTTCTCTGCCTCTCCAATCTGGACTTGGTGATATGCTCTGTTTTGGCCAGGGTCTCATTAGCCAATAGGATGAAGGTAGAGACTTGAAGGGGGTTGGCACAGGAGTGGGCAACCTCTCACCACTGGGAACGCCTCTGGCATGTTGTCACCGGAGTGAGGCTGTTGCGTGAGGCGGGGTGTATGGCTGTTATGCCATACACAGTGAACCAGTTTCCAGATGTTATGTGGACGCTGGAGTCCCAGCAGCCTGCCAAGCACCAGGCTTAATGACTAAGGCCATTCTAGACCCTCCCCCTCACCGAGCAAGTCCAGACAGAACTGCCCAGCAGCCCCCCAAATCGGAGCATTACTAGTGCTTGTTGTTTAAAGCCACTAAGCTTGGAGTGGTTTGTTACACAGCAAAAGCCCACATATCCCTGCCAAGTCTTTCCCTCTTGGTTGCATCGGTTGCTTGGTTGCATCAGTGGGCAGGTCAGGGGCAGCAATGAGGAGAATTTTCACTTCCTTCCCTTTTTGGATTTTGAGCCACATGAATGTGTGGCATATGTTCTTACAAACTAAACACAGTTGTAAAGTGTTAAGTTATGAAGTGTGACTGTGGAGAAGAGAGCTTTAGTGAATGGTGCTTCTTGTCATCACTGGAAAAATCAGTGAACTGAAAAGGAACATACAGGGCTTGTTGTTGTCCTTTCTCAAACAGACCTAGGACCTTTGTCCTCCGGCACAATAACAGCCTAGATGGACTCTCTGGTCTGCGACAACAGGCCCGTCTCTTGTCCCCTCTGGCTTCCCACAAGTGCTCTGGCAGCTTCTAAAGCTCGGGCATGGCGGAGCAGTCCCGCTGGGCAGTGTGCCTCGTCCTGTGGGGAGGCAGCCTGTGCGCGGGGACTAAGCTCTCCGGAGTGCATGTGATGGAATTTGAATTGACTTTGAGGGAAAAGGAGGCATTTGCTGCCTCCTGAAATTCAAGAGAGGTGGAGTGATCCCGGGGAGGTTGGGGATGGAGGGCGCCAGGGAGCGAGCGCTCCTGGAGAGAGGTTTCCATCTCTCTCTGTCACCTCATTCTCTCTCCTTTCAGACATCTTCTGGAGGCTTCTGGAGGCCAGACTGCTGGCTGATTTCTAGGTCTTGGGACTTTGTGCTTGTGCATGGATACTGGCTTCTCGTCCCTGGAGGTGGAAGATCACTTGTGGGATGACGAACGCTGACTTTCAGGCCTGCTCTGACTGGTTCTCAGGCCTGGGTGAATCTCCCACAGCCAGCTCCACTGCCAAGATTGAGCTCAAAGAATCCACATGTGGAGCGGGGAGGGAGGAGGTGCAGGAGTCATTTTTTTTAAAAAAAAGATTATTTATGCATACAAGAGCTGGGGTGCAGGCCAGAGGTGTGGGGCGGTGAGAGGATTCACCAGAGACAGAGTGGGGAGCAGAACAGGTGGATCTACTGAAACACACTGTTGAGGAGAGCAGCGGGCGAGACAGGAGAGGTCTGCTGTGCCATGTGGGAATCTCCCTGGCTGGGGATCGAACTCGTGCTGCAGTGGCTGCTGATAGCTTCATTGGCTGAGACTTAACCCCTGTGCCACCAGGGAGGCCCCGCAGGAGTCATTTTTGGGAGAGGAGGGTGTTGCTTCCAGAAGACAAGAGAGTGCCAGGCGGGAAACGAGAATCTAAGAGTAGAAGCAATAGGACTTTGGCGGCAAGACAGGACTGGATCTGCGGCCCGTGCAGGGGGCTCTGGGCAGGTCTCGTGCTCCTCCCAGCCCTAATTGTGTCATCCATAACAGCTAGCCCGTAGGGTGGTTCTAAGTATCAGCGATAACGTGTCTGGCATATATGGCAGGGGCTTCTGGGCCAGTAGTTATTCTTCCCTGTTTGGTTTAGGATCGGCGCTGAAGTCATCTTTCTCATGCACCAAACTAATTGTGTATAAAGTCTTGGAACATTTGGGTTGGAAGAGGCTTGGGGACATCATGCAGTCAGCTCAAATGCGACTCCACAGACTGAGCCAGCTATGGTAGAATGTATAGCCCTTCGTGGAAAATTTAGAAAAATAAATGAAAATGTACAGGGTAGGAAAACTAAAGGTAGCATGTTCGTAAAACTAACAGTACAGCATTTTATTTTAAAATTACGTCCTAATTTTTTGTGCTAAAGTATTTTTTATCATGTAATGGTAACAGTAGATGGCAGAGTTTTTAAACAATATGTTTGACAACATGTAAAGTTGACAACCCTACTCTGACCTCCATTTTTAATTGATCCCTCCATGGAAATTCCAAAAGCACAAAACCACTGAGCTAACCCAACTCTTTATTTTCAAATAAAAAATAAATCAAACCCAGGGTCTCCCTGGTGGCGCAAAGGATTAGTTTCAGCGCTAACAAGCTGCGGCCTGAGTTCGATCCCTGGCCAGGGAGCTGACCCATGTGGCACAGCAGACCTCTCCTGTCTCACCTGCTGTTCCCCTCAGCAGTGTATTTCAGTCAGTCTGCCTGCTCTGCTCCCTACTCTGTCTCTGGTGAATCCGCTCAGCCCCTGCACTGGCCTACACCCAACTCTTGTATACATCAACAAATAAAAATAAATCTTTAAAAAATAAATCAAACCCTAGAGTGGTCACATGATTTGCCCAAAGTCCTAGGGTTGGAAAGTACATATTCCTGATACCCCAAACTACCCCCCACAGCCTCCCCCACCACCATCAACATCAGCCAGTGGTTCATGTGGTGCAACTGATTAACCTCTATTGACATACATTTACCATCCAAAGTCCATAGTTTACATTAGGGTCCACTCCTAGCTCTTAGACATGTGTAGTCTGTGGGTTTGGGCAAATGTATAATGATGTATCCATATTAGAGCATTATACAAAGTAATTTCACTGCCCTAAAATCCCTCTGTGCTCCATTATTCATCCTGCCTCCCTGGCAACCTCTGCCCCCTGCCCCCAGTTTTGTTTTCCCAGAATGTTGTATAATTGGAATCATATACTGTGCTATGAACTGAATATTAACATGTCTCCCCTTCATAGGTTGAGATCAAATCTCCATTGCCATAGTGTTGGGAGATGGATGGAGCCCCTGGGAAGTAATTAGGCTATGAGAGAGGAGCCCTCACTAATGGGGAGAAACCCCGCAGAGATCCCTCAGTCCTCTTGCCACATGAGATTAAAACAAAAGATTGTTATCTAGGACATTGCCTTACCAGACACCCAATTGGCCATTGCCTTGATCTGGGACTTCCAGCACCCGGACCTGAGAAGTAAATTTCTGTGGTTTTTAAGCTACGCCGTCTCTGGTTTTTCTGTTATAGCATGCTGAACAGACTAAGACACGGCATTTTCCAGATTGACTGCTTTTACTCAGCAAGAAGCATTTGCGATTCCTCCGTGTCTTTTTGTAGCTCGATAGCACATTTCTTTTCAGTGCTTAAAAATAGCATGTGGTCTGATTTCCCACCATTTGTCCATTCATTCACCTGCCAGAGGAGATCTTAGTTGCCTCCAGGGTTTGTTGATTATAAGTAAAGCCAAACATTGGTTTTAACACTGTAAACGTTGGTTGCAATTTTTGTGTGGACAAAAAGTATGTTTAACTTTGGGGAAAACTGCCAAACTATCTTTCAAAGTGACGGCGCTATTTTGCATTCCCACCAGCAATGACCGAGCCTTCCCATCGCTCCACATCCTTGCCAGCATTTGGCATCATGTTTTGGAGCTTTGCCATACTAATCCACGAGAAGTGGCACCTTGTCACTCTAATCCTCTAACTGTGACGTTGAGCGTCTTTTCATATGCACACTTGCCACTTGTCTGTCTTCTTTTTTTTTTTAAAGATTTATTTATTTATACATAAAAGCTGGGGTACAGGCCAGAGGCGTGGGGTGGCGAGAGGGTCCACCAGAGACAGAGTGGGGAGCAGAACAGGCAGATCAGAAATACACTGCTGAGGGGAGCAGCGGGCGAGGCAGGAGAGGTCTGCCGCACCATGTGGGATTCTCCCTGGCTGGGCGTCAAACTCGCGTTGCCGCTGCCGACAGCTCCACAGTGCAGCGCTCAACCGCTGCGCCACCAGGGAGGCCCTTGTCTGTCTTCTTGGGTGAGGTGTCTGTTCAAATGGTTTGGGCACTTTTCAATTGAGTCGTTTGATTGCCCCAGTTTTACTGAGACATGGATTTGACATAAAATATTGAATATATAATATTGTCTGTTTAAGGTGTACAATATGTACATATTGTGAACTAATTTCCACAATAAGATCAGTCAACACTGCCGTTACTCAGTTACCTTGGGTGTGAGAGAACAATTAAGATCTCTAAGCAATTTTCAAATATGCAATACAGTCTTGCTGTCTGTCATCACCAGGCATAAGTGACACCCCCAGGAATTATTCATTGTGTAATTGGAATATAGCGTAAGGCCTGACACTGGATTTTCTCTCTGCAGTGCAAGTGCCTGTCTTGAGCTTTGATACCAGGTGTCCACTCCAGAGAGGGCTGGCTTTGAGGAGGGAGCAACAGCACCCCACTCCCACTGAGAGGCATCAGTCAGCAAGGGTGCTAAAGAACCAGGCTTCTTCCGCTGGAGGTACCCTTGTGTTAGAGGTTTTTACTAGTCATTTGGGCTACATTTCCCCCCCCCCCTTCCCATATTTTAAATTCCTAATCTGATGTTTTTAAATTCACCAGTAAAGAGCAAGCCTGAGAAACACTAGGTTCCCACCTTTAGCCCCAATAACAGCAAAACCCCAGGCCTGGGCATGCCCCCGTCTTCCTACCTGTGACCTTGCTGTGTGGTCCAGGCCACATAGCGTGAAATTTCCAAGTCCTGTAAGTAACAAATTTGAAGGTTTTATGTCTTTTTTAAAAAAAGATTTATTTATGCACACAAGAACTGAGGTGTAGGCCAGAAGTATGGGGGAGGGGTGAGAGGATTCACCAGAGACAGAGTGGGGAGCAGAACAGGCAGATCTACTGAGGGGCCTCCCCGGTGGAGCAGCAGTTAAGCGCTGCGCTGTGGAGCTGTCGGCAGCAGCGACGCGAGTTCGACACCTGGCCAGGGAAAATCCCACATGGCGTGGCAGACCTCTCCTGTCTTGCCTGCTGCTACCCTCAGCAGTGTATTTCTAATCTGCCTGTTCTGCTACCCGCTCTGTCTCTGGTGAACCCTCTCGCCGCCCCACGCCTCTGGCCTGTACCCCAGCTTGTATGTATAAATAAAAAATAAATCTTAAAAAAAAAAAGATCTACTGAAGTACACTGCTGAGGGGAGCAGCGAGACAGGAGAGGCCTGCTGCGCCATGTGGGAAGCTCCCTGGCCGGTGATCAAACTCCTGTCGCAGTGGCTGCTGATAGCTTCATAGTGCTGAACTTAACCCATTGCGTCACCAGGGAGGCTCTGGGGTTTTTATGTCTTTATGAACTTGTTATGAAGATTTCAGAGATAATACCTGGAGTCTATTTTACCTGATATTAATTAGCCATTCCAATTTTCTGATGATAAGCATTTGTATGGCTCATCTTTTCCCATTCTTCTGTGTCCTGTATTTATTTATTTATTTTTTTATAAATATATATTTTTATTGTTATTTATGTCTTTTACATTTTGTATTCCCCTTGGGTAGCCCACCACCAATTCACCCGTGATCCATCTTCATGGTCCCTTGTGTTCTTTTCTATTCCATTTTGTGCCTTTATCCTCCCCTCCCCCCGCCCTCCCCTCCCCACCCGCTGAGTGTCTCTCTCCTATTTAGTTTCCTTATCGTTCTGTTATAAGTCCTGTTATAATAAACCATAAGATATTTTTCTTTTTCTTTCTGGCTTATTTCACTGAGTATGATCCCCTCTAATTCCATCCACGTCGCTGCAAATTGCATGTGTTTATCTTCTTTGAATGCTGAATAGTATTCCATTGTGTATATGTACCACATCTTCTTGATCCAATCATCTATTTTTGGACATCTGGGTTGCTTCCATACCTTTGCTATTGTGAACAGTGCCGCAATGAACATACGGG